>VXBJ01004241.1:475815-486304 GCA_013400055.1 Nycticryphes semicollaris
ACTCAGGAACACCTAAATTTGGGGAAACCCAAATGTCCTTGAAAGCTTGTTTCCAAGATTTGCCCAAAATTATACCTGGAGGACCATGAGGCTGGTCCAGCCCCCTTTCAGATTGCACCCAGTAATTGTAAAACCATATCAGCTGAGGTTTGGTTTCACCTATTTTTTTTTTAGGAAACATTTCAGTCCTGATAGTGCTCGATTTTCTCTGGTGGATATTGAATTTTAAATTACTATGACACAGGGGCCACAAAGGCAGAATAGTCTCATCACCAGAGTGATGGCTCCTGTGGACCCAGGACACCTAATCTCTGCCAACGGATTCACTGCATGACCCCGAGAACACCGCTGAGTCTCCCTGAACCACCCACCTTGTAGTGAAGGTAACAGGACAGACCCTGGAGCCGCAGCAAGGCACTGGGAATGAAGATGGTCCCCTCCAGGTCAGCCAAAGATGATCTCTGGAGTAGTGCTTNCAGTCATCTGTGTGCCACCAGCTGACCTCCTGAGAGGACTTCCACAGCAGAAACTGCATCTGATGTTAGCTTTACATCTCTTACAACTATTAATTCCCTTACTGTATATTGAATTATCTGGCCCCAAATATTTGTCCCTTGCTCACCTGAAGACTCTTGCATATTTCTTGTAGGTCATAAGACTCAATCAAATAGCCCAACTCAATTTTCAGCATAAAATTCAGAGCCAAGTTATCTTCAGGATGTCTATCAATAGTTATGCCAATTGCACCTGCCTGTGGGATCTGATTTCTTCACACAGTGAAAGCAACTCATTAAACGTCACCAGGGTTGATCAAAAAGAGAAAATAACTTCCTTTAAAAGGAGCCTTGATATTTTGGGATTTGATGAACCGCCTGATACCATTAGTGTATTTGTTTGTTCTTTTTGTAATGGCTTTCTGTTGTGATTTCTGAAATGCTCCGGAAGTTGAAATGCATAAGAACTTCCACTTGAAAGCCTAGTGATGGAAGCCATGTCAATAATAGCCATAGCCTTCCTGCTTTCTGCAGCTCCTAGAGAGCTCAGCCCTGCTGCCCATCCCCATCAGTACCCAACAATCATCTTCCTGCAAGCCAGGATCAAAGCTGATCAAAGGCAACACATTTGAAGTTGTCTCTGGCAGAGGACAAAGCGCTTTTTTCTTTGGAGCAAGCAAAAGCCATATCATGGTCTGTGCACATTTACTCCTGCCCTTTTGATAGCTCTTTGGCATCTCAACAGATTAGAGAGCTTTTTGCACCATAGTGACTGTTGCAGTACCCAACCTCACTCCTGGACAGACAAACCAGTAGCCTGTTCTGGACATACCAGACCAGCAACAGAAACGAGAGCCTGGAGAAGATCTGGATTAACTCACATGCAGGAGAGAGTAGCGTGTGGTCTACAGGAATCTCCACAACAGAGAAAGACAAGGGGAACCAACCCAACCCTCTGTTCAGGTCACTTTTAAATTATCCCCTTCAATCTTTAGATATGACTATGTCACAGGCTTTTAAGAGGTTTATTTGGTTTTGCACAAGGCAGGAAGCCCCCAGTACCCACATTTTGGGAACAGAAGCACAGATATATAGATATATATATATATTTTTTTTTTTTTNTTTAGGAAACATTTCAGTCCTGATAGTGCTCGATTTTCTCTGGTGGATATTGAATTTTAAATTACTATGACACAGGGGCCACAAAGGCAGAATAGTCTCATCACCAGAGTGATGGCTCCTGTGGACCCAGGACACCTAATCTCTGCCAACGGATTCACTGCATGACCCCGAGAACACCGCTGAGTCTCCCTGAACCACCCACCTTGTAGTGAAGGTAACAGGACAGACCCTGGAGCCGCAGCAAGGCACTGGGAATGAAGATGGTCCCCTCCAGGTCAGCCAAAGATGATCTCTGGAGTAGTGCTTGTCTATATTGAGCAGGTTCCTGGGCTACACAGATATTCTGGGGTTTCTACCTTCTGCTTCCCCACGCTGAGATTCCCTCCCACCCCAATAACATTGTACTTCCCAAGGGCTAGTAAATCCTTTCTATTGAGATGTTAGAGCTTTACCTCGGATTCCTCTGAAGATGTAAAAACAGCACTTGAGGAAAGGACTTCTCTTCCCATCCACAGCTTTGTTCTGCTCTTCCTGGTAGGGCAGTGGATCCCCCACTTCTTCAAAGTTCTCATAGGGATTCTCCAGGATGGACTTGGGGTTGTAAATGGCTTGAATCTTCAAGGAGGTAGAGGGAGAGCCATTATAAACAGGATTATCCCAAGCCTTCTTCCCCACTGCCTTCAGTTCATGTTCCTCTGAGGCTCGAAAGTGGCTCTGGGCTCCAGTGCTCGCGTGAGACGAGCTCATGGCTAATCACTATTAAATTGGAATTGTGACAGTCTCCTGCCCAGGCTGGAGCTGAGAGCTAGCAGAGAGGGAATCAGTCAATGCCAACAAGCTCGTCTGCTTCAGCAACCCAGGGGAGGCTGCACCACCAGCTTCCCACAGATAGCACACGTCCTCCCTCTCTTTTATACTGGCTCAGCTGGTGACACCTATCAGAGGGGTGGGACTACCCCTTGTTAGGAGCCATCATCAGCCCTATTATTGCAGCAGTCTTGGGAACACTGACAGGTCCAGGAGACCTTTTCTGCTTTCTAAGGGAGATAAAAGACCCAGATACCATGGTGGGAAGAGAAGGCTGCTAGGAGACAGCCCCTGAGTTGAGGTGGGGAGGGCAACAACCAGAGGAGTCAGTGGATGTGATTTAAGTGGTCCCTTCAGGCTGTCTGCAGCCAGCTCTAGGTGAAGCTCTGGCAGGCAACCGTGGTGGGACCCTGGACAAGCACTGCTGAGGAGCAGGGCCAGGCAGGGAGCCTTTTTTTTGCCCCAGGAAAGTTTGGAATTTTCAGTGTGTGACAGTGTGCTCTCCCTGTTTTTCTCCCCCTCTTCCCCCCAGCCCCAGCTACAGCTCGGGCCTTGGCCATCATAACATCGGTTGCAATAAGTTGCACCTGGACTTTGGGGGATGGCTGGCAACACAGCCAAAGCACTGTCTGGAATGGGGACCTAGATGTGTTGTTCCCATGAGAATATGACTATGGGTCAATTATCTTACTCTGTAAACAGTAGACAGCCCAAGAGCACCTTGAGCTCTCCTGTATGACAGCAGCTGCACGCCAGGGTCTCCCCTTCTGTGAGGACGCTCACTTAAGGTTCCACTCCTTGAGGCTGAGAGATTCCTTGCTGCAACAGATTCTTGGTAAGTGACCACTAACACACTAAACTTTGAAATCTTAGCTAAGTAATAGAAGGCATTGATTGCGCATATAGATATATATAAACCTTTAGACATAAACCATTGACCATTGATTGGATCCAGCTGCACCCAGACTCCTCTCTGAGAAGGAGTTTGGAAAGCAAAGGGGTCCTTTCTGAACCTCATGCAAAGGTTCAGGAAGACCTAAGGGGAAGGTGTCCCTGACAGCTTGTCTGACCCTGTCCTCTCTACAGTAAATAATCAAGTGTACCTTGCCAGCAAATCTCGTAAAACACTGCTGCATTTACTACTAAATTTACTACCCTTAATAAATATTTCACTACTTCTCACTTATGAAGTGAAGTCAATCACTCCACCTGCGACACGGTGAAGCACCATAAAAAACCAGGGGCACCTACCATTCGTTAGCCCAGCATCGTGGACACTCCAGGAGGAAGGTGGTAATCCTGGCCAGCCTTTCCACAGCATAGAATCACAGAATGGTTACAGTTGGAAGGGAACTTAAAGATCATCCCATTCCAACCCCCCTGCCCTGGGCAGGGACACCTCCCACCAGACCAGATTGCTCCAAGCCCCATCCAGCCTGGCCTTGAACCCCTCCAGGGATGATCCACAACTTCTCTGGGCAAACCTGTTCCAGTGTGTCACCTCCCTCACAGCAAAGAAGTTCTTTCTAGTACCTCATCTAAATCTCCCCTCTTCCAATTTAAAGCCATTACCCCTTGTCCTGTCAAGTAGACATCCTCTTGGCTGTCTCATTGCTAAAAGCAGGAGCAAAACTTCCGGCATGCGTTTTGGAAACCAGGCACTGGGCTCTTCTGCTTTTGCAGAATTTTCCCTCAGTCCTGCAGTGCCTGCTGGTCCTGAGGCAAACTTGAGAAAAAACAGCATTATACCAGGCAAAACTGGAAATAATAACAGCTAGGGGTTGCCAGCATTCCTCCCTGGCCAGCAGCAAGAAGTAGTACCAGAGCTCAGAGGTGCTGGAGGCTTCTGACTGTACCCCTGGAGTGGAGGCTCAGGTGATGGCTTAACCCTGTGATGACAGGCTTCTGTCCTGGGGATGAAATGATAAATGAATGTATAGGTCCTTCTATAGGTCCTTCACTGACCAGCCGAGTTGGAAGAGATGCTTCTCCTTTCCTGACATCACCCAGGGATACAACATGATTCCTGCACCCGTAGGACCACTGAGTAAAGACATGTCCCCTGGACTGTGATGTTCACACAGGTGATGTTACCAGGCCAGTTGAGATGTGCAGAGACGTGCCCAAAATGTCCCCTACCTGCTGGTGGCACCGAGTAGCTGCTTGAACAAAAATGAGGCAAGAGCTAACGCTCACAAGGCACTAAGGCAGCAGCAGCTGGTAATTTGGTTGGCAGGTTGGAGGTCTGGGTTGGATCATTGGAGTAAATTTGGTATTATTATTGCCTGTTAATTTTTATTACTCTCAAGCAAAGTGAGAGTGGTGGGATGGAGTCAATGAGCTGGATGGATCGATCAAAAGCATTTGCAGAGCTCTCCTGCAGCTGAAATGTGGAGGGATGAGAACTCAGTGTAAGGTCACACACCAGGGCTGGACAGTCAGGTCACACCCCTGGGACAATACAGCAGGTATCCCTGCCCATGTGCAATGCAGCATGGGTTATGGTGCAGAGCTTTTGCTTCAGGGGAGCACACATGGGTATTTTCCCCCAGTGCATCTCTCACAGCACCGTGTCACATCACATCGCATCCTTCAGGGACCAGATACTTTAGGGATCTGCCTTCTCACTGGCTGGGGCACAGAGCAGGGACCTTGAGCTTCTGTGTTAAAAGACTTGCTGGGCACAGAGGTGAGACTGACCAGCCTTGTAGTTGCCCAGCTCTTCCTTTTTTTACCTTTTATAAAAATAGGGGTTATGTTTCCCTTTTCAGTCAGGGGGAACTTCACCAGACTGCCACAACTTCTCAGATACGATGGATCATGGCTTCGAAACTTCATCCTCCAGTTCCCTCAGGACACACAGATGTGCCTCATCAGGTCCTATGGGTGTGTGCACCTCAAACCTGGTCTTCTACAGTCGGTGGTTCTTCATTATCCCCATTCATGCCTTTGCCTTCTGTGACTTGGGCAGTGTGGCTAGAGCACTTGCTGGTGAAGAGAGGCAAAAATATTGTTGAGAACCTCAGCCTTATCCCTGGTGACCAGGCCTCCTGTTTCCTTNGGATCATGGCTTCGAAACTTCATCCTCCAGTTCCCTCAGGACACACAGATGTGCCTCATCAGGTCCTATGGGTGTGTGCACCTCAAACCTGGTCTTCTACAGTCGGTGGTTCTTCATTATCCCCATTCATGCCTTTGCCTTCTGTGACTTGGGCAGTGTGGCTAGAGCACTTGCTGGTGAAGAGAGGCAAAAATATTGTTGAGAACCTCAGCCTTATCCCTGGTGACCAGGCCTCCTGTTTCCTTCTGGAGAGGGCCACATTTTCTTTAGTTTTATTTTTATCACTGAGCTTTTCTTGTTGCCCTTGATATCCCTGCCCAGATTTAATTCTCTCTGGGCTTCCAAGGCTGCTCACACAATTTCTCTGTACTTCTTCCAGGCTACCTGTCTTTGCTGCCAGCCTCTGTAGGCTTCCTTTCTGAATTTGAGTTTGTCCAGGAGCAACTTGTTGAAGCATTTGTTCAAGCACGTCTGCATCACCTGATTTTGACCAGCCAAACACAAGGCAGGACAAGGAGCACCCTTTAATTAAAGAAACTCACGTAGTGCTTTGCAGGCAGGCTGGGGTGACTCATGCATCTCTGCAGGTCTGGAAAGGTCCTCTTCAACCAGTAAACTCAAACTGTTAGTCCCTGCCTTAGTTTTGGAGGGAAGTCTAGGTGGGGCTCGAGTTTTCTATCTGGCTTGCAAAATGATACCGGCGTCTCCTCGTCAAGAAGGCAGGATGTGCCTTCACATAGGAAGCTGCCTCATCTGACACTAGATGGTGCTGGGAGAACACGATCCAAACCTCAGGACCTCATAAACCACCATGCTACGTGTTGCCCTCTGTGGTGTTAGAGAGAAAACCCTGTGGAGGATGAGTATGTGCTGGCTGAGGAGCAACGCATGTCTGATGGCACCTTTCAGCACTTACCTCACATATTTAATCCTTCCAGCGCCTTGGGCCTTATTCAGCAACCTTTTATTCTTGTGAAAACCAGCCAAGAGAATTTCTCTTCTCCATTCTCTCTTCTTTCCCACCCACCCCTCTGTGTCTAGGTCCATTTTCCAGCAGGCGTAGAAGAAACCTTTCAGAGGTAGCCAGGGAAGACTGGTTCTGAAACCAGAAACCACCATTGCAGTGGGAGTTGGCACTTAAGGATTAGACAGAGCAGTGCAGCCCCCGAGGTTTTCCCATCAATAAATTCCTTAAAATATAGTGGGGATCAGGGTAGTTCCTGGGCTGATTGACGGAGAGATTCCTGGGCTCTCCTGACAGAGAGGTTCTCCAAGGAGAAGGGCTGTCAGCAAAACTGCTCACCCTCAGCCAGATGGCCAAAAAAAAGAACCATATGCCTTCACTGCATTGATGGTAGAGGAACTCCAGGGTTGCTGCTCCTTTTTTCACTGGCTTCTTTCTAGGAGTCAGTGCTGATGCTCCCAGGGGAGCCTGGAAATTTGTCCTGGGAGCAGAAGCAAAGACCAGGAAACAACACAGTAAGTGTTTTGCGGTATGAAAAAAACCAACCAACCAAAAAAAAAAAAAAAACAATGTGAAGAAGAGATGATTTGTTCATTGTGACCACAAGGAAGGAGATTTAATTCATAAGCCGAGGGAAGCCGTTGAGCAGGTGAGAGGAAGAAAGACGTGGAACAGTTCACCCCGGGGACAGGAGCCATCCCCTGCTGCCAGAGAACGTTATTATGAATAGGCTAGGTGAAGGCATCCTAGGTAAGGAGAGAGGGGAGGGTGACAGAAGGGAATAATGACTTTTTAAAATTAATTACAACATTTTGTCTACTGGAAACCAAGGGAGAAGAGGAGAAAGGGAGAAGAGTCACATTTAAATAGAGCCAACAAATAATCACTGTATATTATCTGTATAATATGGTCTGTGCTCTGACTTCATTTAAATTACTGATTCAAATGGCTAATTGACAGAAAATGCCTGACATTAAAAAAAAATCATAAAATAATCAAGTTATCTGAAGGTGCACACACACAAACTCCCCCACTCCAATCTTCCATCAAGATCCCCACCAGCTAGAAGCCTTAGAGCCATTACTGATGAGCAGCACTAGAGAGGACAAAAAGATAAAGAGCCTCTTCACTAAATAACACTGCTATCACAAAAAAAAAAAAAAACCACCCCGAAAAAACCCCAGCAACAAAAAAAGAAGACAGTCTGCAAGGTCAAGGAATACCCTTTATTATACTGCCATGATTAGGAAAAAACCAGATCGGCTTCCGAGGGGATAAACCCTCCTTCAGGTTCCCACGTATCTTCTCACCAAGAAAAAAAATTAACAAAAGGCTTGCGTTTCTAAAAATATGGTTTTTCCCTAATGATGTCTTCTGGCCTATTAGAATCATAGAATGGTTTGGGTTGGAAAGGACCTTAAAAATCCCCCAGTCCCAGCCCCCCTGCCCTGGGCAGGGACACCTCCCACCAGACCAGGTTGCTCCAAGCCCCATCCAGCCTGGCCTTGAACCCCTCCAGGGATGGGGCAGCCACTGCTTCTCTGGGCAACCTCTTCCAGTGTCTCACCACCCTCACAGCAAAGAATTTCTTCCTGAGATCTCATCTAAATCTCCCCTCTTTCAGTTTAAAACCATTACCCCTTGCCCTATGGCTCCCTTCCCCATTTCTCCTGGAGCCCCTTTAGTGACTGGAAGGGGCTCTAAGGTCTCCTTGGAGCCTTCTCTTCTCCAGGCTGAACAACCCCGATTCTCTCAGCCTGTCCTCATAGCAGAGGTGCTCCAGCCCTTGGATCATCTTCATGGTCTTCCTCTGGACCTGTTCCAACAGGTCCACATCCTTCCTAATAAAATATATTTGCATTTCCCCTTTCAGGTTTTGTGGGGTTTTGTTTTTTGGTTAGTTGTTTTTAATTATTCATATGCACCACAGAGGAACAAATCTACCCCACTTCTTCTGATGGTTAGACTCGATGGTCTGAAAGGTCCCTTCCAACCCAGGCAATTCTACGATCTTGCAGGAGTCAATGGACCAGATCTCTCTCCGAGTTAAGTGTAAAATTCTCTATGGACACATGAACTGGCAGCAAAGGACCACACTGAACGTCAGGGTGATGCGTTGACAGGACGTTGACTGCCATTGACAGCTTGATGGTTGGGCTACATGATCTCAAAAGCCCCTTCCAACCTAGACAATTCTATGAACGGGGAAAGCGGCACTTGCTGGGAAGGACAAGGGCAGGTCCCACCAGCGGGACCTTGGTCTCTGCCATCCCCTTTCCCCACTCGTGACCGCTTGGAGAGCCGGTGGCCCCCCCCCTCGGGAGGCGGGTGGACTCCCACCATCCCCGGTCCCCGGGAGGCGCCGGCCGGGTCCCGGCCACCGGGTGGCAGCCGCGCTCCGTCCTCCGGGGGCCGCGGTCGCCCGAGACCCCCCCCGCCCCACAGCGGTTGGGTCAAGGGGCTGCCCAGTGCTCTTCACCCATGACTGGGTAACGCCATTCTCCCACCACAGCCACCTTTTCAGGTGGTCCTTCCGTAGGAGTAGGTGGCCCACACCTCTGATGGACTCACAGCAAAGCCCGTGTACGGGGACAACCCTCCACTGGTGTCCCCGGGGGACATGGCTATGGGGCTGCTCTTTCACACAAGGGTCCTCTCAGTCCCAGGCAAGTTATGGGGTGGGGGGCGGAGTGGGCACTTCTAGGCGACCATCTCATCCAATGATTTGCCCATGTTGGGTCAGAGGACACCAGGGGAGGCACAGACCACTGTCCCAGCAGTCTAAGCACAGCTTGTGAGCCAGAGTTATCAGAGCCCAATATAAATCTCATAAATCACTGCAACATAAACCCCATTTCCTCTTGTTCAATACCGAGAAGAAGCAGATTATGGTCTCCTTCCAGGCCTATCCCTGCCTCCCTTGGTTTCTCCTGGGGCTGCCACCAACCAGCTCCTTCAGGCTGAGCACACACCTTGCATTCCTTCCTGTTTTCCTCACTCCCTTCTCAATTGTCCCAAAATTCACTCCTTCTCCAAGGGCGCAGTGCCCACTTCTGAGCACATTTCTCCAGCTGCTGCCTTCCTGGTGTCAGGATGACTTCACATAGTGACCTCTTCTGCTCCTGCCACCACAGCCCCAGCTTTGTTAGCTTATTTAGCAACCCTCTGGCACCGCTGACTTGGGTTCAGCTGCAGCTCCATCCAAAAGGCCTCCAGGGCCAGACAGCACAGGACAACTGCCTGGGACCTCACTGCCTCGTCCCCTTTGTGCAGCTCATCCTGCTTGCACGGCCCCCTCCTCAGTTGGCTCCTACATTCCCCTCAATCATCTTTGGGAATACCAGTCCCCCCAGCACTCACCTCCCACGCCAGACTGGTGGTGTCCTCAGCCAAACTCAGACCATTGCTCTTTGCTCAGCCACCCTTGTTAATAAAGGCAAGATGGGCAGAGCTGTTACAGCCCCAAGAAGGCCCACCCTGTCACCACCAGAGCAGAGCATCTGCCAACTAGGTGAGAAGGAGCCAGTCTTCTTCAATCCTGCCTGAAGACCAGTGCAGGTGTTTGGGATGGAGGGAATGCAATTTATTCCACCTGGGAAAGGCTTTTCTGGCAGATTGCTGCTCTCTGCACATCACAGAATCATAGAATTGCCTGAGTTAGAAGGGACCTTTCAGACCATTGAGTCCAACCAGCAGCCTAACACTGACACAGACCATCACTAAACCACATCTTTAAGCACCACATCTACCCTTCTGCCAAATACCCCCAGGGGTGGTGCCTCAACCACTTCCCTGGGCAGCCTGTTCCAATGCTTAATAACTCTTTCAGTGCAAAAAAATTTCCTGATACCTAATCTAAACCTCTCCTGGAGCAACTTGAGGCCATTTCCTCATCTGTTCCTTGGGAGAGGAGTCCAACCCCTCTTTGCTACGTCCTCCTTTCAGGGAGTTGTAGAGAGTGAGAAAGTCTTCCCTCAGCCTCATTTTCTCCAGGCTGAATATCCCCAGTTCCTTCAGCTGCTCCTCGTAAGGTTTGTTCTC
>VXBJ01004241.1:486735-497159 GCA_013400055.1 Nycticryphes semicollaris
GAACCCTCACCAGCTTTGTTGCCCTTCTCTGGACCTGCTCCAGCACCTCAATGTTCTTCTTGTAGTAAGGGGCCCAAAAAGCATCCATGTGCAGCAGCACATCCATGTGTAGTGAGGGGCAGACACGTGCCATGGAGGCCAGCACCAGAGTCCCCACCAGCTGCCACCTGCTGAAAGTTCCCAGGCCCCTTGCAGTTAAATCACTGCATGTTGAGAGGAGCTGGGTGAGAGACCCTAGGAATGGTCCCACCTCCCAGGGGCCTTCTGGCAGGGGCAGATGATGCAGATATCCCATGCAGATAATTTAGGGAAAGTCCAAGGGGTGGGGCTGGGGAATGGGGAGGGGGTGTGTGGATAAAACTGGATTAGCAGTTCAAACTTACATCCTCAGCACTGGTGAACTGTCGTGTGTAACTGATACCTGGCCGGGGGAACTCACCCTGCCTGTTCCTGTCCTGCCTGGGGCAAACTTCAGAGATGAGACACGGTGAGATCAGGGACCTCCAGAGCAAAACCTCGAGCACCTCTGCCGCTTGCTGCAGGAGGATCCCTCTCTCTCAGGTGTCAACTGCTGACATTTGGGTGCTGGTTTTCTCCTGCAGTCCCAGGCTGAGACTCACTTTAGAAAACATATGCTGAAGAGGAGAGATCCTGTCCTCAAGGGTGAAAAGCATGTCCATGATAAATCCAGCAGCACCAGGGGAAGAGCTGGGTCCCTGCACTGGAGGGCCTGGCACCGCCTGAGAGCCAGCCATGAGCCCCAGGGCGGAAATGCAGAACAAAGAGTCCTGACATCTTTGGAAACCAGACAAGGGACTCTCTGGGCAGCAAAGAGCTGCCCTGGTCCTACTCCAGCATGACCTGAGCTCACTGCATTGATTTTTTGGGATGATAGTCCTGGCTAGAGAGCAGAGGGGCAGATTCCTCAGGAGCTGCTAACGAGTCACCACCATTCTGCCTTTGCCCACTGGTTTTCTCTGACCAAACCAGTGTTCAGATGAAGATCAACTGTCTGCAGTGCAACTATATCAGCTCAACCTGCACAGTCCTATGCTGCACAAGACTTGTTTTCCTCTACTCACTCCTGACTCTTTATCAGAGAATGTAGTGATAGGACAAGGGATGATGGTTTTCAACTGAAAAAGGGAAGATTCAGATCAGATCTCAAGAAGAAATTCTTTGCTGGGAGGGTGGTGAGACACTGGAAGAGGTTGCCCAGAGAAGCTGTGGCTGCCCCATCCCTGGAGGGATTCAAGGCCAGGCTGGATGGGGCTTGGAGCAACCTGGTCTGGTGGGAGGTGTCCCTGCCCAGGGTAGGGGGTTGGAACTCGATGATCTTGAAGGTACCTTCCAACCTGAATCAGTCTGTGATTCTATGACCACGTCGTTCCAAATAACCCATGAAGATCCCGTTTTATAGGTAGGAGAACAAGATGAGAAAGGCTCAGGTGGCCATTTGAAAAGCCAGGGGCTGGCATTGGTTTGGGGATTAGATGCTTGATACATGTGCTTGATATTCACGGGTGAACCACTCACCTGGGTGGGCCAGCTCCTTAAGGCTAAATTTGACTGATTGAGAAAGAGGAGGTGAAGGAGGCGTCGGGGACCCACCAGTCACTGGCAATGCTGCATGTTTGCACACCAGCTGGCTGTTATCTGTGTTCCAGCACTTTCCATTCCACTCCAGTGTGCAGGCATGTTAACTGGCATCCCGGGGTCCCTGTGGAGTGCTCTCAGCATATTACAGAAGCTGCGATCAAGTGGGGACATCTCCCGAGGGAATGATACTGCAGTCCTTAGGAGTCTGAGAGGTGGCATCCCCACAGATGTCCATCCCCCAGAGCTGCTCAGCCCTGTGTCACACGTCCAGACTGAAGCTTTGCTGGTGCAGGACAGGGTAAATTTGGCTGGATTCTCCCTGTGTGTGTTATTTCTTTCTGTTCAGGGAGGCTTTTGCAGTTTTAGGGCTGATAATCTTTATACATAATTCCTTTTGCAGAGCCATTATTCCCGAGGTGCAACACAGAGCCAACAGACTATTAAAAAAAAAAGGGAAAAAAAAGGCAGGATGGCTCAATGGACAAACAAAGGCAAAAATCTCAGCGCGAAGGTGTCCCCGGTGCCAAGCAGAATCAGACGGTTACTCCACGTGTCCCTCCTCTGCTGCTATTTCTACATCTACAGTTTGCTCTGCTCACAGTAGCATGACATGGTGAGCACATGCTCCACCGTTGCCCCCCAAGACCTTTGTCTGCAGAACTGGTCTCTCATCAAGTGGGTTTGGACGGTTGGCTCTTCTCCTCAAACTAGAACTTTGTACTTGTGGAGTGAATTACATCCTCTTTACTTCAGCCCATGTACCTTCTGTGAGGGTGGTAAAGCACTGGAACAGGTTGTCCAGGGAAGCTGTGGATGCTCCATCCCTGGAGGGGTTCAAGACCAGGCTGGATGGGGCTTGGAGCAACCTGGTCTGGTGGGAGGTGTCCCTGCCCAGGGCAGGGGGTTGGAACTGGATGATCTTGAAGGTCCTTTCCAACCCAAACCATTCTATGATTCTATGATCCTACCCCACTTGTCAAGATCTTACTGAAAATCTAAGCAGGGTGACCTCAACACATTTTCTGCTCCTCCCAGTTGTGTGAGTGAGTGTGTGCGTGTGAGTGTGTGAGTATGTGAGCATATGAACCTGCGAGTGTGAGTGTGTGAGTGTGAGAGTTTGTGAGTGAGCATGTGAGCATATGAGTGTGTGAGTGTGTGTGAGAGTTTGTAAATGTGTGAGTGAGCATGTGAGCATATGAGTGTGTGTGTGAGTCAGTGAGTGTGAGTGAGCACAGGAGTGAGTGTGTGTGTGAGAGTGTGTGTGAGTCAGTGAGTGTGAGTGAGCACGGGAGTGAGTGTGTGTGTGAGTGGGTGAGCATGTGAGTGTGTGAGTGAGCGTGAGAATGTGTGAGTGTGTGAATGCAGGTGGTGGCCAATCACCTGCCACAGCTCTCCAGTGCCAAGAAGAACCAGACCTTGTAGACTGACCTTTTGAACGAGACTTCTGCCTTAGCACTTAACTGCAAGACTTCAGAGACAAAACGAGGACACTTTTAAAAAGGTCATCAAGGATAGTTAAGAGTAGATACTGGGCTGCAGGGTCCCCTCAGTGCTACCTCCCAAGGATTTCTTTCACACTTGCGACAGATCTCTTCCCCTCCTGACACTCCAAACACAAACACCAGGTCGACACGGGGCATTTCACCCACCAAAACTAACACTCAGAGGTCTGCAGCCCTTTTTATATGAGGAAACAGATGTGGAAAGGGAAGAGTGTGTTTTCCAGTTCCGTTCTTTAAAGGAGACAGGGTAGACAGGTTCTTTAAAGACCTGGAAAGGCAGCAAAACCAGGAAGGCAAGTAAGGGCTTCATTCCCAGCAAGCAGACCTAAAAAATGTTCCTGGCCAGAAACATAGAAGCTTCTAGCATCTCTCTCCTTCAGGACTCCAAATGTCCTTTCCTTGAATGCTGCCACAGCCTGTCACACGCCATGGTGAGGTGACATTCTGCTCAAGTGAGAATCCTGAAGGATTTTCAGTTGTGAATGGACTTGGACAAAGGACACAAGTGCCACCCCCGTTTTACAGACCCCCAAAAAAAAAATATGCTGTAAACAAGATATAGCTCTTCACTGGGATAAGGCAAAAGGGAAAGGAGGAAGCACAGATGGCTTCTGGAGGAATACAAAGACAGGTCTCTGCTCTAGTGCTGTTGCCCCAGAGGAAAACAAGCCTCCACTTTAAAGGAGGACCGAGGTATGGATGTAGGGAAAGTTGGGGGTGGCAGACAGGGAGAGGCACGCCCCGTCTTTGAGGTTTTCCTTTGTGTGCCACTGCCAAGCCTACAGTAGGGAAAGTTGGGATGAGGGTCCAGCAAGTTTCCCTTTTCTTTCCTGCTTCTCATACCAGCAGCATGTGTACCTTCTCAGGGCAGCCCCACCAGTTTCTCCCCACCAAGCTACGCCTGCTTGCCCCAGCAGGAGTCTATCAGAAACCTCTCCATAAGGAGAAGACTTATCTGGGATTCAGCTAGCAGCTTGGAAGGGAGATGTCTCTCTGATCTATAGATCCCAGATTATTTTAACATTTTTGTTCTCCTATGTGCCCAGAGAGGTGGTGGATGCCCCATCTCTGGAGACATTCAAGGTCAGGCTTGATGAGGCTCTGAGCAATCTGATCTAGTTCAAGATGTCCCTGCTTCCTGCCAGGGGACTTGGACTAGATGACCCTTAAAGGTCCCTTCCAACCCAAAACATTCTATGATTCTGTGATTCTAAGTGTTGGGCAGCCCCCACATGCCCAGGCTGCTATTGCAGTGAGGAGAGATGGTAGAAAGCAATGATGCAGAGCAGAGCACACACGCTGAGAGGATACATGGTGGCATGGGACACCGTGTTCTGCCCAACAGGAGGAGCAGCAAACTGACCTTGGATGTGCCCTCATCCTTTTCCAGGTGCTGCAATTTGCCCCTGTGCTCACTATGTGGTAATACGTCCCCAGGGCTCCCGCTTACAGCCCCGCAGCATCACCTCTGTCCCCACACAGGGGGAGATCCACTCTGGGATGCAGCTGGCATCTTAGGTGTCTTAGCTGCACCTAAACCTGGGTGACATCCCCCATGGAGCAGGAGACCGTGTGCCCACGCCACCTCAGCTGGGTCAGAAGATCTGCCACTAGGAGGTGGCATTTCCCCAGGACGCTTGAGAAGATGAGCTCAGCCTGGAGGGAAGGGGCAGGAGATGTGGGCTGCAGGTGTGGGAAGGAAGGCACGGAAAGGCCTGGAGGAGGAGAAAGGGCAGCTGAGATGATGGGAGCACACCACATCCCGAAGAAGGGAGGCTGCGGGACTGCAGAGGGTGTCTCTGCCCAGGGAACACCACCCAGGGAGGGTGGAGAAGGGTGCTCGCAGCATGCTGGCTCCTTGGCACCTGGCCTGCCATGTCTGATGTGGGTAGAAAGACACCAGAGAGCACCAGGGCCGAAGAGAGGGTGGCAACACAAAGACCGTTGTGTTCCCCTGCTCTCCATCCCTTTCTCCCCCTCCTCTCCCAATTTATTTACCCGAGTTCAAAAGACAGCCTCACAGTCCCGAGGGGATGGCTGGAGTGGCCAAGGGGTGGGCTGTGAGGTCATCTTTAATGAGGGCAAAAATCCAGTGTCAACAATGCTGCCCATTGTATGGCCCTGTTTAGACAATACCGGCTGGGTTCTTGCTGCTGGCAGCCCCAGGACGAGGAGCAAAGCCTCTTTGGGGTAACAAGAGGGAGGTGGAGGATGGGCTGGGGGGGGCGGTGGGGGTGTCTGGCACCGAGTCAGACAGCAAGGGATGGGGCAAAGTGCAGAGATAAGCACCCTATTTCAGTCACCAGGGCGTTATCAGCCTAATTCTTGGTGCTGATAAGATTACTGTACCAATGGCAGGGAACTTAGCCATCCTGGTCACAGCCTGGAGGCATGGCCCGTCACACCAGTTACATCTGCTTTCCTTTCTGACCCTGGCAATGAGACACCAGTGATTTCTGCTGCCTTATTGCCTCCCGCTAACCCCACGTTTCCCGCTCAGCAGCAGTGGGGTGGCAAAGTGAGCACCAGCTTCTGCTTTCATAGAATCATACAATGGTTTGGGTTGGAAGGGACCTCAAACATCATTGAGTTCCAAGCCCCCTGCCCTCCAGTGCTGAATTTATGGAGTAACATGTGTTGCCTAACCCGCAACAAACATGTTTTGAGGAGGAGGGGAAACATGGTAGAAAGCAACGAGGCAAGCAAGATGATGCCAGTTCTTTCAAACATAAATTTTAGCTTTGGTAAATGCCATGGTATCAAACTCCTCAAGCCACATTTCCTGGAGCCAGGTGAGTACATAAGAGTCTTAGCTTTCCAGTTCAAAAAGGAAACCCTTCTGCTACCTCTCCTGGCCAAGGAAGAGCGTGTGAAAACATTAACACAGGGTCACCAGACTCCAAAAGAAAGCACATGGGAGAAAGCAACGTTAAGCAAATGTGGCAACCCCACGAGCTGGCATCTCATCCCCTTGACTGACAATCCTGGAAGACCTGCAGCTGCTGTCACCTTCCAAGCATTAACTCTGAAATCCTGTAGACTCAGCCAGGTCTCATCCCAACTCATTTCGTAGCGGTGGGCACCCTCTCCTCATTTCTCTGCAACACATCACTGTGCCCAAGAAGCCAACCTGACAAAACCAAGGGGGGCATTAACCTCTGGAACTGCTGGCAGCACTGGTGAACCACGCTGGTGTTCATCTGCTCTGCAGAGAAGGTTTGACACCTTTGAAGGGCGGATTCTTTTATGAGGGGGAGGAGGAGAAAGAATTGTAATGACAGAAAACCACCCCTGCACTTCTCCTTGGATGAAAGCCCCATGGCATGATTCTCCCGTCCCTAGAAAAAAGCTCTGAAGCTGGAATTGCTTCATAATTCTTCAGGAAAACAATGCAAGAGATGCAGAAAATAATCCTAGGAGAATTTTTGCAAACCTTTATTTTTGGGCAGAGTGGAAGGGGTAGGGGTCAGCTCTTTCCCCAGTTTTATTCCCTTTTTATTCGAGTCTCTTTTTTTTACAACTTCTACTTGTGAAATAGAAGCAAAAGGGGGAAACAGGGAACACTGTTAAAGAAGACAAATAAACAACATGAAACAAACCTTGCAAAGCCCTTGCAGCAAGCTTTTTTTTTTTTTGTGGGTGTGTGGCTTTTTCAACATTTTTGCAGGGGGTAACTGAGGAGATTCACTAAAAGTTCCAAGATGTCGACACCAAATGAAATCGCCTTGCAAAACTTACTGCTAAATGGAAAAGCAATTCTTGTACTTTTCTTTTTTTGTTTGTTTGTTTGTTTGTTTGAGGGGAGGGTGAGAAGGAAAATGTTCTGGTGAAACATCCTTAGCTTAGCCTTGATGCTTTTTTTCTGCATTCTGGCACTGCAGTAGCAGACTCAGGCTGGTTACTGCATCCTGGGAGGGGAACACAACCGTTCTTCCTCATATGGACTCTGCTCACAGACAATGTCCTGTGACAGACCCCACTGCTGGTTTGTCCTCTTTTTTATAGGATCATAGAGTGGTTCAGGTTGGAAGGGACCTTAAAGATCATCCAGTTTCAAACCCCCTGCCCTGGGCAGGGACACCTCCCACCAGACCAGGATGCTCAAAGCCCCATCCAGCCTGGCCTTGAACCCCTCCAGGGATGGGGCAGCCACAGCTTCTCTGGGCAACATGTTCTAGTGCCTCACCACTCTCACACCAAAGAATTTCTTCCCAAGATCTCATCTAAATCTCCCCTCTTTCAGATAAAAACTGTTTCCCCTCATCCTATCACTCTACTCCCTGATCCAGAGTCCCTCCCCATCTCTCCTGGAGCCCTTTTAGGGACTGGAAGGGACTCTAAGGTCTCCCCGGAGCCTTCTCTTCTCCAGGCTGAACAACCCTGACTTTCTCAGCCTGTCCTCACAGCAGAGTGGCTCCAGCCCTCTGACCATTTTCATTGCCCTCCGCTGGATCCATTCCAACATGTCCCTGTCCTTCCTGTGCTAAGGTCTCCAAAGCTGGATGCAGTGCTCCAGGTGGGGTCTCACATGGATCTGCCGCCCACGCTTCTTTTGATGCAGCCCAGGATGTAGTTGGCTTTCTGCACTGTGAGCACACCTTGCTGGCTTATATTGAGCTTCCCATTTTTCTCCAAACTTGATAAAAACCTGTGAGACCTTCTGACAAAAAGTATTCTGCAAGAGCTTTTCACTAGCCTGAGCTGGGTCATGAATCTGTGGGGACAACTTCTCTGGAAGGTGGAAACAGCCTTATATTATACCATGCATTTCTAAAGAAGCCCCATGCTGAAGTTCATGGCCTGTGCTGCCCATGGCATGGCTCTGCTCATCGCTGCCCATGGCATGGCTCTGCTCATCACTGCCCTGGCATTGCATCAGCTCATTTATGAAAGACCACGACCTCAGGCAGGAGTCACCAGATGCAGAAGAACTGAATCAGTTTCCCGAGGACGATGGCTGACATCGCATCTTTGCTAAGCGGTGTTGGTGGACTCCACCAGCGACGTACTTCTGCTGAAGGCTCAGCTGGGCAGCTCTCCCTGGAAGGAGAGAAAAACCTGTCTGGAGAGATACTAGAGCAGGAAAATCCCAGTTTCAGCTGTATTTTTGCATCTGTACTAGACATTTCTGGTTTCCCACCCAGGATTCCCCCTTTTATCTCAAGGCTTGAGCAGCAGAGTTGAGACAGGAGTCCGCAGCAGAGATTTAGATGGGCAGGAGGTAGGGACCAGGGGTGTGCAGGGTGCTGGCCATCGCCCTGGCCAGCAGCTCTCCACAGGAGGGAGCCTGGCTGAACCGAAGTGACCAAGCCTCCAGCCAGCAAAGGGCCAAAAAAAAACCCAACCCCCCCAAAAAAAAAGCCTTTTGACAGGCAAGGCTGGAGCTGCTGCAATCTAAACATTGGGAAAGCAAACTACCCTGCGCACCTCGCCAAGATGTCAATGCCTGGACCTCGTGGCTACGTTCAGGAGCACGAACCTGTTTCAAAAGTGACCCAAAAGTGACAGCTGCAGAAGCTGTCCTGAGTGTGTAGGACTTGAAATCTGCCAGGTGAGCACAGCCCTGACGATGGTCGAGATCCATCACTCCCTCTGTGCAAGACAAAAAATAAAATGCAATGGTCACCTCCCAGGACACCTTGTCAGGGACATATTCAAGAGACTTGGTTCCTGTTGTGTGGGAGCAGCCAGACACGGTGTTAATTTTAGAGGATGACAAAGTCTAGCTGCCCTGTGTGTTCCCCTGTGGTCCCACGTCTGAGGAAAGAAACCGGTGGGAAAGGAAAGGGCTCTGGTGGGTCTGAGGAGCTGGAAAACTGCAAACCTTGAACCCCTGAAAACTTCACTGTCACCCACCAGCGGCATTGCCAGTTCTTCCCCTGGTTCATTGCATTGAGATTGTTTTCCCCACGTGGCATGAGCCACAGATTATTTTTTTAAAAACAACAAATGCCACCTTCTTTTTGCATTTACTTCCTTTCTGTTTTTCTTTTGGAAATAGCAGGAGCCGGATTTCCTTAGGGCAGTTTTTAGCACAGTTTATAGTTCTTCCAACACTCACATAGAAAGCAGGTAGAATCTTTAATTAAAACATCATTTCTCCCCAGTGTTTGGCAACCCTCATTGTTGTTAACCAAACATTTAAAGGAGAGTCTTAAAAGGGACAGTTTAAAGCCTGCCTCTGACTCATGACAGCTTTCACCATCTAGGAACATCTCCTGACGTAGCCTCTCTGTTTTAATACTGTGTCTCAGAAAGCAAGCAAGGCTCCAGCTCCTACTGTAAAACTAAAACCACAGACTGCTCCCAGATCTCCTCACCCACCACAGAGAAATGAAAAAGGAGAGACGTGTTTTTCTCCCTTTTTGCCAGAAACCTCTAAATCCAGAGAACAACTGGGCTGCTGTCGTTTTTCCTCGTCGCTTTTCCTTCCCAGGGATTTTTACAATGCAGCTCACTTTTGACAGCTGCCACTGAATCAGCCCCACCTCCTTTGAGCAGAATCAGCCCAGGAATGGACTCTGCAAGTTCTTGGTTGTCCATCAGTACCTCATGAGGTCAGCTCCAGCGCTGTAGGGCAGCTGCCTGGACAGGATATGCGTGAGGGGATACGGACACGCTTCAAAATGACTTTTGACATTTCTGTTCCACTCCCAGGGTGACTCATGTCTCAGCTGGGGGCAGAGACTGAACACGGGACACACCACGAGTGGGGGAAAGAGCTCAAACAGGTCCTGGCCAGGGTGGTGGCATTAGGGCAACCTCAAGCCTTGATGCTAAGCAGCTGAGGGTGCCTGGCACGGTGACCACACGGTGGATTTAGGAGAACTACCCTAGGTTTATTTGTAAGGGCTCCCTTTCTCACTTTTACTGGTGAAGTTCTCCTTGGGATAGAGCTTGGATTTTCCTGTTGCTGGCATTTACTGGCGGGTGAGCAGGTTGTTATGGAACACAGCTGATAGCAGCCTGAGCTGCTGCTTTTTCCTTCCGCCCTCCGCCGAAAGGGAGTGGAAAAGGGCCAGGATTCACTTCAAAACGTTACAGCCAACATTTTCCAGACTGTTTTTGCCCGTGGAGATAAAAAAAAAAACCCACCTATACAGATACACAAGCTCAGCTGGATACACAGTTATGGGCGTGCTTTTCTTTGCAGAGATTTATTATTTTTATACATACCTATATATATAGAAATCCCCACAGACCCCCTATACAAGGGAAATGTTTTAGGCTGGAGCCTCTTCTTTCCCCACCGCCAGCAGGGGAGGGGGCGCAGGGACCCATCGCCGCTCCCCGACACCCCCCGGCCTCCTCATGTGCCATTTG
>VXBJ01004241.1:498442-519916 GCA_013400055.1 Nycticryphes semicollaris
GTGGTGTTTGTTTTTTTTTTTTTTTGGGGGGGGGGGGGGGATGTTCCAGAGGCTGGAAAGAATCCTGTCCCTGGGTGACGTCGGGGATATTCAAATATACCGGATCCCGAGAGATGCGAGTGCCCTGGGGCCCCCCGCGGCTGAACCCTGGNGGGGTGGTGGGGGGGAGTGGTGATGGTGGGGAACACATCTGTTCTGCAGATGAGAGCTGCAAAGTCATTCGGAAATGAGGGAGAGCTCGTGAAGATGATTTAGGTGGCCTTCCTCCCCTTCTCAGCCCCAGACCCTAGATCAATCCCCATCCCCGGGTTCTTTCCATGGAGCTGCAGGAGCCACTTTGGCCATGAGGGGGTAAAAGTCCTATTCCTCCCCTCCTCATTTCCCTTGGTCTCTGGTTAAATAGCTGCCTGCTCTCCCTCCCAGTTCCCCCCATCGAGTCTGTAGCAGTGGAGCTGTGTTTCACAGCTGCTTTATAGCCCTTTTCATTTAGTTTACGTGTGAGAAATGACCGGTTTCATTATATCCCTGTAATTCCAGCAGCCCAGGTCTGCTGGTAAAATTCCTCATGTGGCTATTATGACTCTGGAAGAAGAGGGTGGTTGTTTTTTGGGTTGGTTTTTTTTGGTTGGTTGGTTGGTTTGGGGTTTTGGTTGGTTTTTTTTCCCCTCTCCTGTTTTTCTTTGCGCTCTGCCTCCTCCTCCTCCTCCTCCTCCTCCTCTGGCCTCGTGTAACTTTTTGACAGTGCCATAAGCTATTGCCGAGGAGAAAAATGCAACTCCAACCCCACATTCTTACCCGGGAAGCAGCATGTCCATATGGGGAGCGTTACCCGGCTAATTATACCACCAGATCTCTGTTGGGAATTTTTCCTGCATAGACAAGCCTGAAGGTTCTTTTTGGTAGATTGTCTCCCAGCCAAGGAAGAAAAACCGTGCCTTCCTGCCAAAAGGCCAGATGAGAATATCTGACACTTTGAAACGGGCAGGACTTTTCCTTGCTGAATTGCTGGATTAGAAGATGTCTCTCACAGCTCTTTGAGTTTTTTTGGGGGGTTTTTGTTTGCTTGTTTTTTGGGAGGGGGTTGAGGAGGGGGATTGTTGCTAAATTCTCCAGCAGTTCGGAATATCAAACCCTCCAAACATTAATTAGGAAGGCAGGCAGAGACATCTTTAGAGCTGGGATGCAGAGGGAGCCGGTCCTGAGCCCCAGCAGCTGCTTGGGATCAGATAAAACAGCAGGATACTTCGTCTCCAGGGTTTTATTTTTTTTTGTTTGGTTTTGTTTTGTTTTTTCCCTTGCTAACCTTCAATTCCAGAAGGAAAAACTTAGAGGGCTCCCACTGTAGAGATCATTTTACTTCCCAAATGCGGGGGGAAATCTGTCAGCTCTGCCAGCTCCTCCCTGTAGGAAGGTATGTCTGTAGCCCTCTAGTTTCTACCCTTGGGAAAGGGAGGAGTTGGGGTGGCCACGTAAGCTGCCTGGCCTGATTTTTAATGCCTCCCTCGGGAAACTAGGCCATGGCAGAACGGTGGTCTTTTACGAATCCTGGGTAGGAATCCGCTCGTAATTCGGGAGAGCTTTCTATTGGGAAAGGAATTCCCGCGGTCCCTGCTCCCCCATTCCTGATGGGGACGTGTCCTTCAGGCAGATTCCCAGGAGGTGAGGGGATGGGGGATGGCTTGGCATCCCGCTGCCGGCATCCCACATGCTTGGCACTCCCTGTGGGGGGTTTGTTTGGGGGGGTGGTGTCTAGCCCCATTGGGCACTGGGGAGCTTTGGGCCCAATAAAAGGGCTGCCAGCACGTGGCTGTCATGATGGAGATGGACACGGGTGATTCAGGGTTCAGTGACCTGGCTCATTAGGGTCACTCCTGCCTGCTCTTTTCGGCATGAGTGTCCTGATGGGGCAGGATGTCACCCAGCCAGGGCAACCAAGTGTCTGCAGAGGCAAGGTTGTGTGCTGGGGTTACAGGAGGGAGCCAGGCTGAGCCAACCTGCCGCTTAGAACTTCCTCTCTGCCCGCCGGTGGCCTTGGCTCAGAGGATTGGCTTCCCGTGCCTCAGTTTGCCTGCGGGTGGGAAGCAGGAGAAGGATAAGAAGCTTAGCAGCAGCCGTGGGATGGAGTGTCTTAACTGGAAGCACATCGTTCAATTGCTTCCTTCTGCCAGTCTCCAGGTGCATTGGTCTTGCCACATCCCAAATCTGGAAGTTGAGGCAGGAGTGGATAAGGAGGAAGGCCCTGTGCATCTTCCTGGTGTTCTTCCAGTGATCCCTAGCAGGGCTGACACAAAGGGGTAGGGTATGGGGAGCAGCCTGATGATTTATAATAAAACCTTGTTTCAGGCCATATTTCTCTCCCACCTCTTTGTTCATTCACAAGATTCCCTCTATTGTTGTCTGCTTATGCACAAGCCCACCTAAAACCGCCCACTAATAAAACTGAAGGAAAATGAAAATCCTTGCAGCTTGCAGATAATCTCACCAAAGCCACTGGTGGAAAAAAAAAAAAAGAAAAGATTGGCTTTCAAGTCTTTTTCTATAATTTCTGCTGCCTGTCCCTCATTCACCTCCTCTCCCCAGAAAGGTCAAGCTCCTTCCCTCTCTTCATGACTCGGTGAAGCCAGAGCAGGCTCTTCTTGGTGCCAAGGGCTCAGCTGAAGGAATGGAGCCTGCTCTGAAGAGTGCAGCCTGTCTTTCTACTTTCTGCATCGGTAATGGTCAACTTACTTCTTGTTTTGTTTTCCCTTTTTCCTTTCCTGAACATGTCCATCGCCGCCTCTCCAAGGAGTTCTCCTCCGCTTCCAGCACCACCACCACTGTTGGCACCATCACCTCCCGGGTGACCAGGAATGGGGGTGCCGTCATGGAGAAGGACTTACTCAATCACGAGGACTTGGCAGGAGACCGGGGCATGATAGATGATATTTTTGATGAGACCTACCGGGAGAAAGAGGGCCCCAAGCCCCCCATGCGATACGTCTGGAGGAATATCATCCTCATGAGCCTGCTGCATCTAGGGGGCTTATTTGCTTTGACGCTGATACCTTCTGCGAAGATCCAGACCTTGGCATGGGGTAAGAACACTCTTCCATTTGTTTCTTGGCATTTGCAAACCCCTAATCTCTTGGGTGGTATGTTTTGGGTTTGGTTCTATTTTTTTTTTTCCCCTCCAGGCCCACAGACTTGGGGTGGGAAAGCAGAGAAAGAGAGGAGTGGAGGTCCTCTGTTAGAAGAAGCTACTTGGCCAGATTTGTGGCAAGCTATGGGAGGGCTTCTTAGTGTCTCTTGTAAGGTCATGCATGAGAGGGGAGGACTTGGCAGGGGACTGCTTGGCTGCTAAAAGAACAAACTTGGTTCACGGGTGGTAGGCTTGGAAGCTGCAGCCACTTCTGGGATGAAGCACAGCAAATGTTTGATGGAGTATGGTGACAGCCCCAGAAGGTCAGGAAGAACGATGCGCACAAGAACACATCAAGGGGTGGCTGGGGAGGCAAGTTATTTGGCATGAAGCTGGTGCCCAAAGAACTATGCCTGTCCTACCCAAGGGAGGGTAAATCCCTAAGTGCCTCCACGCAGAGACAAAATGCCATCGTGCTGCAGATAAAAGTCAAGAGTTAAGTCTGAAGCTCAGGTCTTTCACCGTCCATTACGAAAGCACAGATGAGCCCCCAGCATCCTGGAACTAAGCCTGACAGCTTTCAAAAAAAAAAATAATAAATAAAAATAAGCAGCTCTCCAGGCAGCGAATTCCAGTGGAAAGCACAACCCAGCAGAAGGTAGTGAGGCGAACCTCCCCTTTCTCACAGACCTTGCCCTGGGTAGGAACCAAGCTTCTCCTTTGACTGCTTGAAAGACAGCTGGGCCCGGGGCCCAAGCTGCAGGGGAGCTTTGCTTTCCACCAGCCTTTGTGTGGACCCCTGGAGGTGTCAAGAAGCCAAACGGCTCACAGTGGAGAGATCAGGAGATTGCATCCAGCCCCTTGCCTTCTTGTGGAACACAGCATCCTGAAACGAAAAAGCAGCGGTCTCATTTGAGACCTGCTGGCATGGCTTTTGGTTTCAGCAGTGGTCCAGCAAAATGCTCAGCCAGAAGCAGTGTCCTGGCCAGCCTGGCTGTGGACAGGCCCTGAAGTGATGGAATGGGTCCAGAGGAGGCCACGAAGATGCTGAGAGGGCTGGAGCACATCTGCTGTGAGGACAGGCTGAGAGAGCTGGGGTTGTTCAGCCAGGAGAAGAGAAAGCTCCAGGGAGACCTTAGAGCCCCTTCCAGTCTCTAAAGGGGCTCCAGGAGAGATGGGGAGGGACTCTTGATCAGGGAGCAGAGCCATAGGACAAGGGGTGATGGTTTTAAACTGAAAGAGAGGAGATTTAGATTAGATATGGGGAAGAAATTCTTTGCTGTGAGGGTGGTGAGAGCCTGGAACAGATTGCCCAGAGAAGCTGTGGCTGCCCCATCCCTGGAGGGTTTCAGGGCCAGGCTGGATGGGGCTTGGAGCAACCTGGTCTGGTGGGAGGTGGCCCTTGCCCATGGCAGAGAGTTGGAACTGGGTGATCTTTAACCCAAACCATTCTATGACAGTCTGTCACACTCTCAAAGTCTGTCCTGCCAATGGCTGTGATCGAGCATCACAGCTGGACTGGGAAAGAGATGGCTCCCTGGATGCCCAGATGGACTCCTTTCCTCCTCCACCATCTCAGCCTTCTCATAGGGAGAATTCTGGGGTATAAGCATCACTGGAGGCCACAGGACTTGGTCAGAGGCTGGCTACAGCATCTGCAAAAGGAGACACCAACGTGTTCCCTGTGCAACCAGCATGGCCTTTCATGGGGGTTGATTTTGCTGGACCTTTCCCTTGTAACAACCTGATGGGCCTCGCTTTTCCCTGGGCTTGGCAGGGCAGGGCAGAACATGCAGCCTCAGCACGACCTTAGAGGAGCATCTGTGTCCCATCTCTGGGCTCTCAGCTGGAGGCTGGGCAGGGGCTGATGGCTTCTCTTCTTCACTGAGCTGATAGCGTGGGTCCTCGAACCCCAGCCAGATACCCTCAGGGCACTGGGGCAAGGCGGAAGGAAAAGGTGAGACAGGTTTACTGGTTTCACTTCAAGCTGCTGAGATGCACTATGAGTTCCAAATCCATCCAGCCTTTCCCCCTTGAACTCCCCTGAAATAACGTGCTTGGCCTCGAGCATCTTGATCCAGAAGGTTAATATGTGCTTTGCTAAGCCCCACCTTACCCCAAAATAGTCTCTGAAGCAGTGTCTTTGCAACCGTGTGCCTGTTTGGGACATCTGTATGACACCCCATGGCATTTCCTGGGAATCTGCCTTGGTTTTTACCTGATGCATCTGTACCTCATCCCTCCTGCTCCCCTCCCTCAGTCAACTCTGCTGGGAAGTGCCAGTTGCTTTCCTGCCACTGTGAGGCACTCCAAGATTCCTTGGTGGCTTCTGGAGTGACAGATGCTTTGGGAATGGGAAAAGGACATGGAATCTGGAGAAATTGCACCATTCTGGACTGGCTGAAGATCCATGCTGCCTTACCAAAGCTGGAGCAGCTCCACAGAGCTCCCTGACTTGCATCCTTGGTGCTTGTTCTGGTGAAGGACCAGGAACATCCATGTCAGAACTTTCCCCTATAGTCCATTCTCCTCCAGTGCTCACTGGAGCTGGAATGCTGTGTTCCTCCACAGCATCCTCACTCCCTCTTGCTGTGCCCTTTTCTTGCTGTGTACCTTTCTTTAAGCACATACAAGATATCCATGGCTGTCATCTCAGTGACTTCCTATTATTTTCCCCACATCTCCCAGCAGCCGGGAAAGGGCTACGATTCCCATTTTCCACACCAGGATGTTTTGCAGCCAAGGCTTAACGTTGCTCCTGGAGATATGCCATGGGCTCGTGGCAGAGCAGCTCTCCCAGCGTAGCTCTGGAACAGCTGGGTTTTTTTCCTTGTTTCTTTGTTTGTTTTTCAGCTCCTTCCTTCCTTAGGTTGTGTACATATTAATATAAAATTAACGTGGCCCCAGACATTCGCTGCTGTGATGCTACGGGCAGCTGTGGTGCCTGGTAGCTGATCTACCTCCTATATTTTATTATATTATAAAGAGCAATCCCCTGCTTACATCTCCTTCCTCCAGGCCGCCGTCTCCTTGATGTCCCTGTCCCTCTGAAACCAGTTATATTGGTGACTGTGTCCTCTTTTGTTTTCGTTTCTCTGTGTGCTAATTCCTCTTTGTCTCTCAAGCTCCCCGGCCCTGCCTTCATCATTGTTTGCTGTTCTGCGTTGCTGTGTGCATTGTATCCCCTCATCTCTTTCTGGTACAGAGCTGCCCAGAACGAGCTGGGGTGGTTGATCAGGTGAGAGCTTCCCCAGAAGGAGGGGGGTCTCCAAGACCCATGGCTTTCTAGCCACCTCCCCTTGTGGGGATCTTGGCTGTCTTCACCACTGCACTTGACGAGAGTCTCGTGTGTATTTTTCGGGGATCACGGGGCAGATTTCACGGCGGTTGCCAAACAGCATAGAGACTGGGGCTGGAAGGGCAAGGATGCAAAGGCGATTGGCAGCTTCTTCTCTAAGTGCTCTGAGCCTCCCTGGAAACGTGATTTGCAGGTTGTCTTCCTGGCCCTCGGGTGCAGAAGCCCCACAATATTTGTGTTAACCCTTCTCAGCTTGGCTAACAGTGTCTATAAAACAGTGATGCTTCCTCTTGATGTAATGCTCTAACACCACCCCAGCTCCCTGCAATGCCAGTGGTGGCAGAAGCATGGGTTGATACCACTTTTTCTTGCTGCTGCATCATCTTTGGATCAAGGAGCACCTTGCTGGATAAGTCTGACAGCGCTACCCCCGAGGGATGCGTCCAGCGAAACACTTAGAGAAGTTTTATGTTCCTTTCCCATCAAGACTACTGCTGACAACACCTCTCTAGTGTCCTCTCCAGGCTTAACGTGCAGGTGGCCTGCTTCTCCTCTGAGCGTGGAGGGGAAATTCTGATCTTGCCAGATAGGGAAGTTAAGGTTTTAGCAACAGTAGCTCCCACTGCTCCTCCTTAGGGCTGTTCCTCATGCAGCCTACGCATTTTCTCGCTCTTGGTATCTTTCTCCTGAGAGTAGCACAACCCACCTGGCCAGAAGGTCTGGGAGACAAGGAGAGAAGAGGCCGGAGCTGTAGTTTTCCCTTGCACTGAGCAGAAGCCCAAGGACACCTCTCCATGTAAACATCCGTGGTGTTGACTGCAGGTGACAATGCCTTTAGCACATTCCTGGCTTCCCATCATAACTTGAGGTCTGAATCTGGGCCCTAAAGGGGTAAAGGCTACTGAGTCATATAGACATGACTGAATCCGGAATGTTTGGGGCTTCATTTTTGAAGCACTGAGTGCACGTTACTGCCCATGGTCATAATTCTTTGTATTCCAGTTGAATGGGTCATTGGGAAAATCACCTGTGAGTTGCCAGTCTTCTGGATCTTGGGTACTTCAAAACATCCCTTAGTCCTTCAGTTTGGGGCAGCATCACGGGGTAGCGGTGGAATCCTGTGCTACTTTATTTCACCTTCTCTACTTTCTTTCCAATTTCGTTCCCAGTGGATGATCTTAGAGGAGCTTCTCTCCTCCCCTGTGAGTTGTTGATTCCCTGGCTATGCCACGATGATCATTGTACCTGCTTGTGGGGATGAAGCCTCTGATCATTAGGGTTATGGATTCTTCTGATTTCCACCAGGCTTTTTAACCTTATTGTCTATATATCATGTCACTACAACAACTCTTAGGTATGGCTGATGGAGCTAACAGTCCCCAAGTAGGGTTTGGGTTTCTGTGGGGCTGGGTGCCATGTAGGCATAAACTGAAAATCAGCTCCTTTCCCACAGAAAGGGTGTGATCCTTAGAGTACAGCCTCTGGATTCGGGCAAGAGACAAGGCAGCACAGGATTATAATTAGAGATTTATGGCCATTGTAGTGACCTGGGACGCAGCTCCAGGAGAAGTCAACCCCACCTGGTGAGGTTCATGGGCTTTGGATGAAGGCTGTGACAGTTCTCTGCCAGGGAACCCCAAAGCAGCGTGTATTCTTTCAAATTTGTAGCAAAAGCTTTCAGGCAAGGCTATCCAAAAGCAAATATGGGGCTTTTCATTTATTGGTTCTGTCGGTGTCACCACCACATCTCTTCTGTGATTCCTTGGGCTCACAGATATGTCTTCATTGCTGGTGTCATCTTTTCCCAAATAAATGCCCACAGGCAAATTCTGAGAATTGCCTGTATAGAAAAGAGACAAGATCATCTTCCTTCTTACAAAGCTTAAACATCACAGTCCTCAGCCAGAGACATCTTCCTGGAGGCATTTTTTTACCAAAGAATTCCAATCAGTACATGAGGATTCACCAGAGATGGAGACCTGAACTCAGGGCTGTAAATAGGACCTCTACTCGCCTAACCTGACATTTTCCTTTTCTTGAAGATCAGGAAAGATTGCACTTCTGCCCCCAGCACACCATAACTCATGCCTCCTTTCTTCCTGAGATCTGATATAAATCTCCCCTCTTTCAGTTTAAAACCATCACCCCTCGTCCTATGGCTCTGCTCCCTGATCAAGAGTCCCTCCCCATCTCTCCTGGAGCCCCTTTAGAGACTGGAAGAGTCTCTAAGGTCTCCCTGGAGCTTTCTCTTCTCCAGGCTGAACAGCCCCAACTCTCTCAGTCTGTCTTCATAGGAGAGGTGCTCCAACCCTCTGAACATCTTTGTGGCCCTAAAATGAATCTTAAAATCTAAAACCAATGGAGGAACTAGTCATGAGCTGCTTCATAACTTCCAAGTCAGCGTCATGTGGCTGGTGAGACCTTCAAGGTACCCAGCATAAGTGGGGAAGGGCCCTCTGTCATTCCGATTTTGGTAAATTCGGCCAAAACCGTGAAAGTGCTTTGCTGTTGGTGAGGCCAAAGGGAGACCCGAACCAAATACCCTGCTCCTCCATCTCAACCCTTCCAGGTCCGGCCAGTTTTGAGAGCTTTGCTCAGCTCCTTCACCTCTTCCAAAAGACAAGATCCTACTGCGTCCGCGTGTGTTTTCATCCCTTTCCGCGCCCTGTAAATCAGCTATGACCTATAAATCAGTGACTGCTTGGCTCCTCCGAGGGACCACGGAGACGTGCTTGTCCCAGGCTTGCAGGGCAGGGGAAGCCAAGGGAGAAGATGAAGGTGGGAAGTCACAGTCAGATCAGTAGACAGGGAAGGTCGCTGTTGTACAGCGGGATGGGAGCGAGAAGGGTTCCCGAAAATTTAAGAGGCCAGAAGAGGATGTTAAATCGGCCGGAAATGGCTTTTAGTGGGTAAGAGATGAGGTGTGGAATGTAGAAAAACAAAAAAAAAAACCAAAACAAAAAAAAAAGGAGGTGACAGAAGGAAGAGGGAGCAGGGGATGATAGGAAATAAAGCCTGGATTATTTCGAATGGAAGAACAGGGCGACGGTGCCTTGCCACGTGCCTCGGATCTCTGATTTCAGGCAAGTTTCTGGCAGAGTGTCTATTTTCTGGGTTCAAGATAAGCTTGATTGGAGTCATTTGGCTGGACTGGGTGTCAAGCATCCCAGCGATTCCTGTCCACAGGTTTACATGTAAGGATAAGGAGCTGTTTTCATGATTGATCCAATTAGCTGAAATCTGCAAATTTATACCAAGGAAAGAGTTTTCCCCAGGGATCTGGGAAGAAGGTGTCTCTTCCCCCAGGGTGGATCTATGCAGAGACGTGCTCCCTTCCCTCTCTCTGTATGAGCTTGGAGGGAAAACCCAGCTGTTGAATGCCCTCCATCTTTCTGCCAAACTTCTTGACCCTTTCTTCCTAGAGAAAGAGTTAATTTTCAGATTCATTTTTCTTCTTAGCCCCAGCTTCCTAATGTAATGCTGCACTGCCCTGACTGGGGAGTTCCTTGCCCCCTTATCATCTGTGGAGAGGGAACACATGAAGCAGCTTTGAAGCTCAACTGGGCCCAGCTATGTCTGCATCTGCCATGGGGACAACTTACAACGAGTTGCTGGCCTTGGAGTTTCCTTCCACCATAAATGGTGCAGGAGCTGAGCAAAGGGGAGGATCAAAAAGACCCTCAAAACAGGAGCCTCTGGGCAGATTTTAAGTCCGTGGAGGAGCTGAAGATGAAGTTCAGGCTTCAGTGGGGTGGTAGGTTAGATCTCTTTCTAGCCAGCTTCTGCTCAGAGAGGGAGCAGAAGAGAAGCGTAACCCCTGGCTTGAGTTGTCCCCCCTGAAGAACTGTAAGACCATCTACTACCTCAAGGTGAAAAGAATGCAAAAGAGGTTTAGTGAGAGGTGGTGAGGTAGGAAAGCAAGACCCTTGATTGCTTGGGGTGGGAGGAAAGAGGGAAGCTCTCCCCTGGTGGACTGCAGAGCTGTTACCACAGGGCTATATGGAAGCAGTCACTTTTATACAATTTTGACAATCCTACACCATGACAGAAGGCACTATTGCTGAAGAATCAGCCCTTGTGACAAGACTTGTAAGGGGGAGCTTTCTCCCTTGTCAGAGGTGAAGAGCTGAAGTGATTTGCCCCACGTTGCTTAGAAAGCCTGTGGCGGCTTGGGCACTCTCGCATTGATTTTTGTTGTCCCAGTCTGTGGTCTCCGTGGCTTCCTCTCTTGCTCATACAGCTGTGGGGGAAGCTCTGCCTGAAACTTTGCTGCAGGCTGACTTGCTCTAACTGCTTCAACGCTTTCTTTTCCTCTCCAGCTGTTCTGTGTTTCCTGGTGAGCGCGCTGGGGATAACAGCTGGATCTCACCGCCTCTGGAGCCATCGGTCCTACAAAGCCACACTGCCCCTGCGGATCTTCCTGACTATTGCAAACTCCATGGCCTTCCAGGTAAGCACCTCCTCAGTGTGCCGCTGGTCCTCAGAATGAAGTGCTCCCCTGACTCCCTGCCTCAGGTGTGGGGCAGAAGCTGATGGAGAAGTTCCTCTGTCCCATGACCTCTTGTTATGAAACAACTTGGCCTTTACAGCTCATACTGGGCTGCTGGAGTCCGTCTCGTTGTCTTCATCTTGCCTCATCAGAGGGTGACTCTGAGACAGCTGGGTGGGAGAGGATGAGGGGTTCTGAATTTAAACCGAAAGAGGGAAGATTTAGATTAGATATTAAGAAGAAATTATTTGCTGTGAGGATGGTGAGACCCTGGCCCAGGTTGCCCAGAAAAGCTGTGGCTGCCCCATCCCTGGAGGGGTTCAAGGCCAGGCTGGATGGCTCTTGGAGCAACCTGGTCTGGTGGGACATGCCCCCCCAGGGCAGGGGGTTGGAACTTGATGATCTTTAAGGTCCTTTCCAACCCAAACCATTCTATGATTCTACGACTGCTGGCCAAAAGCAGGGGTAAGAAAGCTCTCTAAAGCAGGAATGTACCCTTCCCTCGAGGTGTGGTCTCCCTCTGCTTGCTCCAGGTAGGTCCTGTGAAAGGCGTGATGAAGTGCTAAGTGCTGGACTGGTGTTTGGGTTGCCTCACCCTCCTCTTGCTGCAGGGCTGATAAGGGGAGAGGGGATGGACATCTGCACAGCCCAGCTGGTGGAATTTGCTGCTGCAGAAAGACCAAGAACTTGTTGAAATTACGCAGTGGGATAGGGGGTTGCTTCTGTGGTTCAGAAGAGTGATACTTAGAAATAACTCTGTCACACCAGTGGCTTCCAGAGAGCCATCCCAGGTCAGTGATTTTCAACGAGAGAAAGGCTGGGCCCATTCAGAGTGGCATAAGTGACTGCAGGCAGCTGATAAGCACCTCAGGATATTGTCCGACCACTTACAGTGAGAGCACTTCACAATCCACAAAGCAAACAAATTTGGGAGGTCCTTGGGGACTGCAGAAAATAGCAGAGATGGCCCTTTAGAAGTCAGAGTGAAAATCCAGATAGGCATGGCACAGGAAAATCCTGGTGGTCTCTGGGGTGTGCTGCTGTGAGGCAGCTCTGATGGCACTCCGTCCTCCAGCTGTACTTGAAGGGACTTCATACGGGCTTCCTCGTGTGTAGGAAGTACTCAGGAGGATGACAGGGTGCATCACTTTCTGCTAAAAGGAGATGAACAAAAAAATCTGTCAGTGGTGTGCCCCTAAGCAATTCTCCAGCTGAGGTATGGGGGAAAGCCCAAGTGGACCAGGTATTTTGGAGACGTTATCTTCCTTTCCCCCGACCTTTCAGACAGAGGGTGTCACTTTACTCACACATAATCAGAATAGGGTGTGGGAGAATCATAGAATCAGAATTGCCTGGGTTGGACCTTTCAGATCATCTAGTCCAACCATCAGCCTAACACTGACAAAAACCACCACTAAACCATATCTCTAAGCACCATGTCCACCCATCTTTTAAATACCTCCAGGGATGGTGCCTTAACCCCTTCCCTGGGCAGCCTGTTCCAGTGCTTAATAACTCTGAAAATGTTAATTTTTTTTTTATCCTAATATCCAATCTAAAAGCTTTCTAAAACACCACTGACTTTCCTAATCTCTATTAGTACCAAACCAGCATCTTGGAGGAGGAAGGACCAAGCTGCTGATTCCAGCTCCTGGTCCAACCCTCAGCACAGGAACGGGATGGGTTGCTGTGAATTTTCGAGTCCTCTACAAAGGCCATCTTTCACAGGGTTACAGGGCAGAGAGGGAAAGAATTTGCTGAGCTATTGCTGTAAGGGATAGGAATAGACAAAGATGAGAGACAGACAGAGATTTCAGCTTCAATAGGAACCAATCCCAAGTTTTACTGAAAATTCACTACCATTCCTCATGGATTTATTTTTTTTTTTATTTTTTAATGGTTACTTTTGATGAGATCAAGAGAAGCTTTATTTTCATTTTTTTCCCTTTCCTGTTATTTGCAACAGCTCTAAGGCGAGACCAGTAACAACTAAGACCTTTAGATTATTTTAAGAGACTATAGATTATTTTATCTTAGGTCCTCCAGAAAATGCCTCTTGGCTGCTTGGAGACATGTGACTTGTGATTTCAGAGGATTTGGAAATTCTGCCCCTCATCAGCTTCTCTACCTGCCAGACCAGGCAGCTGCAGCACAGCAGAAGCTCTCCTGGTTATAGCCTGTAGCTGGAAACTCCCAAAGTAGGAGGTGTTGTCCCGGGATTTGCTCTCTGGTCTCAGAAAGCCCTGATATTCAAACAGGGCTGCAGTTAGAGGTGGTGCCAAAATAAGATGAGTATAAAAGATAATGTGTGAAATTTGGGGTCAAAATATGGGCCTTTCAGCTTTGAGAGCCCTGATTGATGTTTGTGTGCAGGGAGTGGTTGGACGAGGTGGTGCCACCCTCCAGCTGTGGCACATGGTCTCTTCCCAAATCTGTGCCTCCTGCATGCAGCCAAAGGATTTCCAGGATACCCCTGGAAGCCTCCCCAGATGTGCAAACCCAAGCTGTCTGTCAGCTTTCAGGCTGGGCTTTCTGGTGTCACCTGATGCTGTGTAAGGTCTGGAATAGGAAGGAGACTTTGGGTCACTTTTATTTCATAGAATCAGAGAATGCTTTGGATTGGAAGGGACCTTAAAGATCATCCAGTTCCAACCCCCTGCCCTGGGCAGGAGCACCTCCCACCAGACCAGGTTGCTCAAAGCACCATCCAGCCTGGNGGTGGGGTCTCACCAGAGCAGAGTAGAGGGGCAGAATCACCTCCTTCCACCATGGGTACTGGTTGTATTCCTCAGCATCCCAGCCAGGGAATGCTGCTGGGCCACGTTCTTCTGGAGGAATCCCGAGTGACCAAGCTCTCGCTGACATCACTGAGCTCGTTGGTGGTACTTGGTGCTTGGGATTTGGCTGGGAGGAAAGCAGCAGTTCCCAGTATTTGGGGGAAAAAAAACAAAACCAAACAAAAAAAACCCCAACCAAAGTGAGAGTTGAATCCCAGGCCCATGTCTATTGTTGCCTTATTGCATGGCCCCCAGGCAAATCATTTTATCTCAGCTGAAGGAGATGTGGTTATGGCACTTGAGGTGGACTTGAGTTGCGTCTCTGCTACAGGCTCCCTGTGTGCATAAGTCACTCAGTCTTTCCAGGCAAGAAATAGGGATGATTATACCACTTCCCTACCTTCACAGAGTTTTGAGGAAAAGTCCTGTGTACTCAAGAGATTAAGGAGCCTCTGGTGTAACACAGGCAGTAGAGGTGTGCTTGGATCTCTCTTCTAATGGCTGGTGTAATACATGGCTTTAAGCACATGAAAATCGTAGTAGAAAGAAATGAGCACAGGCTCATTAAAATCTATTCTTAACACTGGCCAAAACAATCATTTCTTAATACAAATGATAAAACCTTTGACATTTTCCAAACTGTATTGATTTTGCAGCTTAAACAGAACCATTACGGGACTGGTGGGGGGCATTTCTGAAAGCTGTCATTGAAATGATGTGTTTATTTCTTTTCTAAAGAAGGGCCTTAATTTTAAGACTGATTTCCAATGGGGGAGGCGCAAAAACAAACAAAAAGTTAGAAAAAATATCGCTCCCAAGTTAAACAGATCCGATTTGGCAATCCCCGGAAAATCCAAGGCAGGTTGACCCATGGAAAAATGTCAGGCCGAAGGGAAGGGGCAGGTTGATTGATCCCAGCTGGCACTGTGTAGGGATGGGGACAAGTGGCCAACAAGAGCTGGGGGTGTGAGGGAGGAGGCACTGACCGGCCAGTGAGAGCCAACTGTTGCAGGGGTGGGAGGACAGGCTGACCAGTGGGGAGCCTGTGATGCTGGAGAAGATGTGCAAGCCACAGCATAAAGTTAGCCAATTAAATCTAATAAATAAATAATAGGTGGCCCAGAAAAGGGACAGATTTCAAAGAAAATTGAAGAGGTTGAGCAAAGGAGACCCACCCTTTGTTTTAAAAGCCCCAGACCCCAAATCCTACTGAAAGATAAAATGACCAACATGAGTTCAGGTCAGTGGGACTTTTTAGATGTCTAAATGTTTTAGGGCCTTTTGTTGATTTGAAGGGGACATCTCCAGCCCTGTCCCTAAGTCTCCACGTCTCTTGCCTTGCAGAATGACATCTACGAGTGGGTCCGGGACCACCGCGTCCATCACAAGTTCTCTGAGACAGATGCGGACCCACACAACGCCATGAGGGGCTTCTTCTTCTCCCACATTGGCTGGCTACTGGTGCGCAAGCACCCGGACGTCATAGAGAAGGGCCAGAAGCTGGACCTGAGTGACATAAAGGCTGACAAAGTGGTGATGTTCCAGCGGAGGTGAGTGGTGGCCCAGCCCAGAGCCACGTGGGATGGAGCAGGGACCCTGCAAATGGGCTGGAGATGCCAAGCAACTGTGACGGGGCATGAAGGGATTGAGGGCATCATGTGAATCTTCGGTGTGCCCAAGGCTTTGCTGTGAGATGAACTGTAGGCCCCCCCTAAAGGGGCTACAGGAGAGAGATTGGGAGGGACTCTTTATCAGGGAGTGGAGCAATAGGACAAGGGGGAACAGTTTTAAACTGAAAGAGAAGAGATTTAGATTAGATTTTAGGAAGAAATTCTTTACTGTGAGGGTGGTGAGACACTGGGACCAGGTTGCCCAGAGAAGCTGTGGCTGCCCCATCCATGGAGGGGTTCAAGGCCAGGCTGGATGGGGCTTGGAGCAACCTGGTCTGGTGGGAGGTGTCCCTGCCCAGGGCAGGGGGGTTGGAACTGGATGATCTTTAAGGTCCCTTCCAACCCAAACCATTCTATGATTCTATGATAAACAAGCTGTGTGTCTCCTGTAGGAAGTAATCAGGAGCTAGTGCTACCTCCAGCCCTCCCACACCCCTTTTTCTTGCCTGCCTGCTCTCTAGCATCTTGCCAGTATTGGGCTGAGCTTCCCACCAAGCACGTCCACACCTACCTGCCCACAGCCCAGCTGCTGCTTTGACTGGCCCAGAGCCTACCCATGGATGCCTCCAGGCCATCCTTGGAGATCTTGTGGTGCACCTTCAAGGCCATGCCTCTCCCCTTCTCTCATCAGTCCACTGGAAACAGCATGGTGAAAATGAGGAAATGAGAGTGGCAGTAACTGGGAAGGACAGTCTTGATTAACTGGTGCCTCTGGAATGGGTAACTCTCAACTGTCTGGGACTACGCTGGGAGTGATCCCCAGAGGAGGCAAGCCTGTCACCAGGGCTGCAGGGACAGGGGACTGAACCTGTGTAGTTCAGGAGGTCACTAGGAGGTCCCTCTCTTAGGAGGTCCCTAGTTCAGTCCCAAATGAACCAAGCAAAGATTACAGCTTCCTTCCTTTCGGTGCCTGGGATTTTTCTTGTGGGTCATCACAGTGGTTCAGCTTCCTCTTCTCCCATCCCTCTGGTTTGAAAGACCCCACATGATCATCTCTTTGATGGCACAAGTGTCCCTTGCTTGCACTTTGTTGGTGTTCTGTGGGACTCTGCAAGCATGGAGCTGCCTTTATTGGGGACCAATATAGCAAGTGGCATTTGAGGCCAAAAGTAGCAGCTGGTGTCTCATGGTGCTGGGGACATTGCTTTGTGCACGTGTTAGATTGAGACAGCGAGAGCTGGACTTGAGTTTGAGTCTCTTGCCTGGTGGTAAGACTTGAGAGTCTTCAGGCACGGCTTCTGCACATCCAGGGCAAAAGGTGCAGGGCTTAGAGGTGAGGTATTTTTGACTTTTTTCTCTGTAAAGCTGAGCATGACTCCTCCAAAGGGAGGACAGAACCAACCCTTCATGTCCTGCCTCTGCCACTCAGCCATTTCCTCCTGGTTCCCTCCTTTCCAGATACTACAAGCCCTCGGTGGTGTTGCTGTGCTTTGCGCTGCCCACGTTGGTGCCCTGGTACTTCTGGGATGAATCCATCGTCATCAGCTTCTTCATCCCAGCCATCCTGCGCTACACTATAGGGCTCAATGCCACTTGGCTAGTGAACAGTGCTGCCCACATGTTCGGCAACCGGCCATACGATCAGAACATCAACCCACGGGAGAACCCCCTGGTCAGCCTGGGGGCCCTAGGTACGTTCAGCATCCCCTGTCTTTTGCTGCGGGGTAGAGTGTTGTGTGGGAACTGTCCCCTGGGCCTGCGGCTGCTTCCATGAATCTTGGTGTCCCCAGGTCCCCCTGGCACCTTTCCCCACCGGCCTTTGCCATCTGGGGGTGTTTCCCAGGCGGGCCAGTTGAGTACATAAGGGCAGTAGGGTTATCAGCTCCCACCAGCCTCTCTCCAGGCTGGAAAGGACTCTGCTACACTTAGCACCTCCTTATCTCGATAGCAATATTTTATTTACCCTGCTCCAAGGTCTCTCTGCCCCGTTTGCCAGGCTGAAAAACCAGTGTGTGCCGCAGCCTCTGCTTATCTGTCTTTAAATTTGTCAACTCAAACACCTGCAGATGCGCGTTTGGACGTGCTTGCAGGGCAGCTGGTGATTTTGGGGTGGGAGGGAGAGGGATGAGACAACCCCCATCATCTCATGTGTTTTTCCTGAAATTTTGGGGGACCTAGGAAAGTACACCCCATAGTGAGCATTTGCCTTGATACAGCTGGTTTGCATCACTAGACGTCACCAGGGCTGCACTCATTTCCGCCACCAAAGTGTTTTTCTGCTCCTGGATTTTTTGGCAGGGAGGTTTTTGAGCTGCAGAGCCCCGGGGAGGGTGGTAGGAGCAGGAGTCCAGGCGATGCCATTGAAGGCTGAGCACTGAAGGTGGTGTCCAGAGCAGAGGGTGGTGGGAACAGATTGCCTAGTAGAAATCTGTCTGCGTTATTCCCATCTGGAAATGCCCTTGGATTAGGTCTGCTGGTGTTGTGGGAGTATGGACTAGTCTGGCTTATTGGGCTGGTAGCTCAACCAATACTAGAAGGTTTCTCGTGGTGGCAGGGGAAAAGCTGTTAGGATTCCCCTGGTGTTTTGGTGTAGTCGGTGAGCCAAGGCCTGTCTCAGTTCCTCGCCATGTGCTTCTTTTCCTCTAAAGCACCACAGGTCATTTATGACCATCTATGCCTCATTTGGGCCAGCCCAGGCATGCTAGACGGTGCCCAAAAGAGATGGGGTAGGTTATAGAGAGGTGAAATTCAGCTGAGAGGAGCCTGGACTGAATCCAGAGCGTGTTCCAGGAATGTGGTGCTTTGGGCCAAGGTAAAGGGACCATCACCTGGAGCTCTGCAACAATCCTCTTCCCCCACGGTGGTGTCTTGCAGGAGAAGGCTTCCACAACTACCACCACACCTTCCCCTACGACTACTCCACCAGTGAGTTCGGCTGGCGCTTCAACTTAACCACAGCCTTCATCGACCTCATGTGCCTCCTGGGGCTGGCCAGCGATCGAAAGAAGGTCTCCAAGGAGGTCATCCTGGCTCGGAAAATGCGGACTGGAGATGGGAGTCACAAGAGTGGCTGAGTTCCTGCTGTCCTTCATACACACATCCACACCTCTCCTTCCTCCTGGTTTTTTTTTTCTCCCTTTCTCCCTTCCTGACCCCTCCGAACACGCTGGACAAAGGTTTAATGTTCTGTTTACTAACTACTGAATAATGCTACCAGTTTGCTTAAGATAATGATAATGATTTTTAACCCCCCGCCGCCTCCCACGCTGTATTTTACGTGATGTATTTAAGATCTAGGACTCTGCCTTTATAACCCCAGGCCTCCCCTTTCCCTCCTCTCCTTTTCCTTCCCGTTCTTTCTCTCCAGCCCTCCTACCCCGTCTCCCACTTTACGTCGTCCCGGTCTCTCCCTGGCAGAGGAGCTGGTAGGAAGCAGCCCCGGGAGAGGTCCATGGAGTTAAGGGAAGCCTGTACCAGCCAGCTGAAGAGTTGAGCCAAAGTCAGTGACCCTCTCCCCACCACTTTTCCCCCCGCTTCCCCCCCCAAAATTCCTTCCTCTGTCCCTCCTGACCTTTTTCAAGGGCTGCTGATGGACGTGGCGTGGCTGAACCCCCCCCCCGGGAAAAGCAGCCCCGTCCCCTTCCCTCACCCTCGGAAAGAGAGCTGTCTCTTTCCACGATGTCTCTTGGGAAGCATTCTCCCCTGGCTCCCCACCGCACAGCCTCTCTGGGTGGGGACAGGAGAGCCCCCAGACTCTCAGAGCTTTAGCCAGGTCCACCGGTGGCTTGGGAAGGGACACTGGTGGCAGCAGCGGGCACTGGAGGGGGGAGCCTTGGTGGCCTTATTACCTCCTCCCTCTGGTGTCACAGCCACCTTCCCTGCACTGCCCGCTGTGCCACCAGGGACTGAAGGCAGAGCCAGGCTCTGTGGTCCCTCCTGAGGAGCCACAGTGAGGAGGGGGACACATGAGTGTGAGGTGGCACCTGCCCGGGGTGGTTTTGTTCACTGCCGCAGCTGAGATTTTTGGGTTTTGCCAGCAAATGGGACTTTGCCAAAATGTAGAGGAGGAGGAGGCAGGGGTGGGGTGGGAGGAGAAGGATGTAAACCAAAGCCTCCAGGGCTGAGTTAAGTTGCTTCAAGTGCTGGAGAAACAGGGTCCCCCACTGGGTGGCAGGGAGATGTCCTGGTGTCTATGCCTACCCTGCAGATCCACATCCTGGGAGCATCTGCAGGTGGGGAGAAGGGTGAAGGTGTCCTCAGGAGCAGGTTTCTCCATCTCCAGGGTCTCCTCTCAGTCAATTAACAAGTGCCTGAGAAACACCGACGTGGGGCTGGGCATCGTGAGGGGCTTGAGGGAGTCGAGACCTCAGAGGGGGTGACACTGCCACTAGCATGGGCCACCTTCGGGCTTCACTGCCCCAGGGTTCACTGGGATGATTCCCCAGCTCCTCTCAAGGGAGCGGGAAGGGGGAAGCGAAAGCAGCTCCTTGGTGGTCCCTTGGCTTGCTCTTTGGCAAGCCGGCTGGCCACCTCGCTCCGTCGCCAGCGAGGGTGGCTGGGCCTGTGGAAAGGTCACTTATGTCACCAAGCCCATGTGGGCACGCAGCCAGAGGGTGTGCTGGGGGGAAAAGAAAGAAAAAGAAAGGAAAACAAACAAACAAACAAAAAAGGACAAGGCCTTGTGGGTGTTGTTTCCTGCAATTCACTGAGACCACAGCTTGAGAGGTCGGGTTAGGTTCTAGGTGTCATGGCCTCGAGCCCCTCGCTGGGCTGAATGTGCTTTTCATTCCTTTCTCCTCACCACCCTCCCTCCCCCTTAACTTTCCCCATTATTATTAATTTTTATTATTATTATTATTATTATTAGTTGTTGTAGCAATAGCGTTGTCTTTTGTTGCTTAAATGCATCAAATTGGGAGCTGGAGGAAAGCACAAGAGGTTGGCCAGGGCGAGGTGATGTTGGAGCGTGGGGTTTTGCAGCGTGTGTGTTCCCCCCACCAGCCCCCCGTGTTGGGGCAGGGCCAGGGAGGGCAGAGACGGAGCGGATGCCAATTTCCTCACCTCGGCTCTGCCACGTAGCAGCCCGGCAAGCTTTGACGGGAGCTTTGCTTTCTCCTGCTGCTGTGGGACTCGCCAAGAGCCCGGGGAGCTCTGAGATGTTCTCCTTACCAAGAGCACGCTCATTACTCAGACAGAAGAAGTCCTCCTCCTCTCCTTTCCCCTTCCTGCCACCACCGTGGCCTTGTTCTTGCTCAGCAATGGGACCCCCTCGAGGTTTTTGAGCTATCAGGAGCGATGCGGTCTCCATCCGAGAGGTACCACAGGGAGGAAATGGAGCAGGGAACCTTTCATTTCCTGGTAGCAGGAGATCCTTACTGCTGCAGGACTCATGGCTGGCTGGGGAAAAGGGGGACAAGGCGAGGAGAACGATTTCCTTGCTCCTCGTGCCCTTAAAAACGTGTCGTGTGACATACCCTACGGTAGGGAAGCGTGCCGTGACACGCTGCAGTATTTCACACCCTCTCAGCAGAGAAAGCAAGGTTTGACATCGAGGGTTCCTTTCAAATTTCAAGTGCTGATTTGGGTCCAGAATCTGGAATTGCGGTGGAAGCTGAGGAGCAGTAACCAAACAGTCCTGGTGTTTGCCCAGTCACTTTACAAGTAGATTGGCAAATATCTCTGGGTGCCTTAAATCTTTCTTTAATATACATAGGAGTATTGACAGCTATTTGACGTATTTTTTTTCTCTCTCTTTTTTTTTTTTTTGCTGAATTATGAACATTCGAGGGGTTTCTTAATTATTTAATTGCCTACATTGAACTGTGGGTGCAGGTGATTTTTGAATGTATTTGAGTTAGGACTTTTGTTAGACTAAGAAACAGATACAACACTTTAAGTAGAACTTTGTTTGAGATATATATATANAGGGTGTGCTGGGGGGAAAAGAAAGAAAAAGAAAGGAAAACAAACAAACAAACAAAAAAGGACAAGGCCTTGTGGGTGTTGTTTCCTGCAATTCACTGAGACCACAGCTTGAGAGGTCGGGTTAGGTTCTAGGTGTCATGGCCTCGAGCCCCTCGCTGGGCTGAATGTGCTTTTCATTCCTTTCTCCTCACCACCCTCCCTCCCCCTTAACTTTCCCCATTATTATTAATTTTTATTATTATTATTATTATTATTAG
>VXBJ01004241.1:524920-549464 GCA_013400055.1 Nycticryphes semicollaris
CCCCCCTAGTTCTCCTAAAATAGCTTTTGACAAAACGCTGCTCTTCAGCCCTCAGACAGAAGAAACGCCTGCCCCTTTTCAAAATGCCACTGACCTTCAGTCACTTTAGAAGCTGACTAAGGAAAACTGTCATTTCGTCCCAATGATTGTGAAACCACGTCCCTTCATTTACAGAGAGGCTTCACGTTCTGTCACATTGAGATAGATATATAAAATCTGTGGTTTCTGCACTAATCACCCAACTCTGGTGACACCTGCCGTGTGATTTTTAACAGCCAGAAGCTGGAGGAGACCTACACAGTCATAATATTGCACTTCTTCCTTCTCTTTTTGAGCTGCCTAATTAAACAGTGATGATCCACTGTTTAACTACCTAAAATCACCTGGTTTTATCACCTAAAATAGATCTGGCCTCACTTTGAATCCCAAAGAAGCTGCGCTTAGATGCGTTGTTCTTGGGTGACCACTGGGAAGCTCATAGTTAGAAAACTCAGGTAATTAATTTATAAAGCCCTGAAAGGCTACAGCTGTGACCGAGGGCTGGGTTGTTTTTCCCCATCTCAAAGCAGGTGAGGAGGCATCAGGCTGACCCTGCATTCACCCACCCACTCTTCCCCCTTCAGCCAAAATTCTTCCCTTAGTGAGTGTAGCCATCTCTTTTCACAGTGCGAGGGGGAGGTTTCAACTCACTTCAGTGATTTTAAACTCCTGTATGAAATCCGTTCTGGTTAAATAAGCATCCTCTGGAGTCGAGGGAGAAACAGGGAGGTGGTTCCCACAGTGACTCACGGCAGCAATCCCAGATACCTGTTTTAGAAAAAGGGTGAATCACCCGCTGGTGGCACATCTCTAACTTCTCCGTACGGATTACCTGGATGAGTCGTTGGATTGCCCGTCTTTTCAATGATGGCTTTGGTGCAATGAGTCCCACACCTGGGTTTTAATGGGGAGAGCCCTCAATTCTCCGGCAGTGACCCACGAAAGTGCAGGCTCTGAGTCCTCAGTAGGAGAAACGTGGCATCTGAGGCATCTCTGTGGCTTTGGTTTGTGACTCAGCTTCCTTGTTTGGAGCTCAGGAGGTTCAAAATGCCCCAAGAATTACTGGAAGCTTGAAACTGGAAAATTTTAGATGTGCTTGACAGATAAGGGGACTTTTGTTGGTTTAAACTTCTGGAAATTGTTGCTGTAGGACGTCGTGGTGGCAGACAGCATCTACAGGTTGACAAAGGGTTGACAAAGAGACTCACAGTAAATAAGGTCTGTAACCAGAAAGTAAAAGCAGAGATGTGCCCTCGAACAGACACACACACAAAAGGTTTGTGGACACAGGTCTGGGTGGAGAAGACCTCAGAGAACCCCCAGGCTTTCAGGTTCCTCCTGAACAGCCTTTCTGGTTGCCACTGATGGAGAACATGACATGGGGCAGGATGGACTACCTCTGGGAGGCTTCACACCATTGTCCAGCATGTGCAGTGGGGTGAGGAATAGTTGCCAGTAGGTACCCTGCTTTAAATTCTGCTCTCGTGATGGCCTCTGTCACAGTGTGGGGACACAGAGGGCTGGAATCCCAGCCCCAGGATCCCACCCAGCTCTGGAGACAGTGCTCCTGTTCCTCCATGCTGTTCCTTCCAGTTCACTTCCCCCACTGTTTTGCCCCCCAGGCTTTGTTTTTAATACTCCCAAGCCTCTGAGAAGTCCAGCCATCAAATTATCAAGCTGTTTGATGGCACAAAGATAAATATTGAATCTTTGGGAATGAAGCTCATAACTCAGTTTGCCACTCCTGAATAACGAGCCCATCTCAAACTCATAAATGAATGAGTATGTTCTTCGGACTAATGACCACAAAACATGCTGGGATTGATGTTGTGGAAGATACTGCACACACAGGGGAGTTTTCAGGAAATATCAAGGCCCTTTAGAACCGCTACTAACAATGCACCAGCTTTGTTTTAATATCCGTGTGGGATTTATTTTCTGTGTTTATGAGATTTTTCTTTGTCTCTCGTCTCTCCCATTCCAGTTAAGCTGAGTCATGTGCAGGCAGAGCACCAGGGGTTGTATGAGAGGAGCATCAAAAATGGAAATTTTTGCTTCACAGACATTACCCATCTCGCTACTATAATTTGGATTCAGAACAAACCTGATAGGTGAAAAATTGAAGGAAAAATTTCCCAGTCTTTTCCAATTCATCTGAAGACAGACAAAAAACCCAGGATCTCCCAGCTGCCTTGTCTGGTTCTCTCTTTCAGCCTCCACAGTGCTTTCCTTCCTTTCTTTCTTATTTTGACTCCTTCCATCATAATATGGAATATTATAATATTATATATATATATATTATGGAATATCATAACCTTTGTACACAAATGTACCTGAAAAGTCCTCTCCAAGCCAAAGCATTTCATTTCGAAAATACTCAAACCACAACATTTCAAAATGGCCAGAACATTTGTTTCCTATTTTTTCCTATTTCCCTCTTCTAAGATGATATTTCTGGTCTCGGGCAGTGTTTCAGTTGTGATGACCACATTTTCTGCTGACGAGAGGTCCCATCAGTGGAATTTAGCTGGCCAGGAGGACGATGTAGACTTATACCCCTTGGGCTGGGCCAGCCTAGAGCCTGAGTCACTACTAATGCATTTATTTGGTTCCCACTCTGCTGTTGGCTTCTTACATGGTACTGGGCAGGTCTCCTAATCCTCCAGGAACTGGCACAGATGCTGCTTCCCTCCTTCCCAGATTTTCTGCCCTGCTCTGTGGAGGGGAGATTTCACCTCCTGCGTCCAGCGTAGTGAAGCCAGAGCGTGGTTGGGGATGTTAAAACCCAAACGGCTGCAGTAGAAACCTTCTGTCTTATCTGCTGCCTTTAAGCTTCAGCTGTTCCCATTTCTGAGAGGTTCACAAACCATCCTCAAAGGCCATCCCTCAGCCTTCCAGGAAAACCACAGCAGGACAGCATCCTGCCCTTTGCTGCTGCAGGAACCCTTGCTAGAACCAAAGGCAATGGGAGATGCTGAAGCGCTGGAGTTAAAGAACCCTCTCCCAGGAGGTATACACACGGGTTTTTCTCTCAGGAGACTCACATCAGTTCTAACTGCACATTTAAATACCTAATGCTTTTGAATGATTGATGGGTTGAGGTCCAGCTCTCCCAATACCTGGTTTGTTCTGTGCCTGCATCCTCAGCTGGATGTCCTGAGCTACCAGAACAGCACAGCCTGGTAATAAATGCCTCTGCCGTGGGAACTGGACTTATTTCATTCCTTCAGAGTGTGTTTACTGCCAGCTCCTTCTTCTACCTGACCAGGTACAGGACATACTGCAAGGATCACTAATTGCCAGACACGTCTTTTTCAGTAACCAGCTCAGCTGAATTTTCCCTGCCCTGCTGAGCTACTTTTGTTCAGCCCCGGCATTGCGTTTTGCTGTCACAGATTTACCTTCAGCTGGAAAAACCCTTCTCTGTCTCCTGCCCAAGCCTTGCTCTGCCACCCAGGAGTGCAGTCACTGAGCCTGGGGCACAGGAGAACACCAAGGACAATCTCTTTGCCTTTTAATAGCACGATGAAGATCACAGAATCAGAGAATGTTTAGAGTTGGGTGGGACCTTAAAGATCATCAAGTTCCAACCCCCTGCCTTGGGCAGGGACACCTCCCACCACACCAGGTTGCTCCAAGCCCCATCCAGCCTGGCCTTGAACCCCTCCAGGGATGGGGCAGCCACAGTTTCTCTGGGCAACCTCTTCCAGTGTCTCACCACCCTCACAGGAATGAATTTATTTCTAATACCTAATCTAAATTTCTCCTTTTTCAGTTTAAAACTGTTAGTCCCTCCTCCTACCACTCCACTCCTTCATAAAGAGTCCCTCCCCATCTCTCCTGTAGGAAGGGGCTCTAAGGTCTCCCCAGAGCCTTCTCTTCTGCAGGCTGAACAACCCCAACTCTCTCAGCCTGTCTTCATAGGAGAGGTGCTCTAGCCTTTGGATCATCTTCGTGACCCATACATCTCCCTTCCATACAGCCAGCACATACAGATATTTGTAACCCAAATGTTTGCCTGGACATAGTGTATGTTGTCATTGCCAATGACCTCCAATCTCCTCTGGTCTCCAAGAAGTAAGGCAGATAGCTCTCTTGGCCTCATGGCACAAGCTCTAGCACAAAGGGTAGTACCACACACATTATTATAAATGAGCTTGCCGATCCCTGCCATGCTTAAATGCACAGGACTGCTCCAGGCATATCAAATAGTAAATATTTATAAGGTCAGGCTGGGATCAGACACTGCATCTTTCATGCAAACTCCACTTCAGAGCACATTAGCCTATTAAAAGCACTCACTTCCCTCCTGTAAAAGGCTGCCAGGGAGAAAAGAATCCATTCCTGGTCATGAGGGGGCCCCAGTGCAGCAGTAAAAGAGTGCAGTGCTCACTTGGAAAGTGAGTTAGTTTAAAGATAATCTGCCCTCTTAAGGAGAATTCCCCCCATCCTCAGTGAAAAATACTGAGACGCTCCGTATCAGCCAGTGTAGATAAAGAGCCTCCCAGTAAAAGCTCAGATTTACAACTCCTGAAAAAGTGCCTCCTTCCTCCTGTATTTGGAAATAGCTTTTCCATGGCTGAGAGGAGAGGGTCAAGCAGCTCTTCCTTTTGGGGGAGATGGGGACACTGGTACAAGAATGTTCTTACTCTGAGATAGGGCTGAGAGTGCTGTCCCTGAGAAAGAAGGGACAAACAACCCAACTGCTGAGGAGCTGGTCGACTGATCCAGCAGGGAAACAGGGAAACGGGGGTGGGAGATAATTCCAGTTAAGGGCACCACGGATAAAAAACATCAAGGTCACCACGGCTGGGCAGGGTGTCGACCACAGTGCCATCAACAAGTCATTTGGCACTGCAAACCCCCAGCAAAGTCCACACAGAGCTTGGGCTGTCAGAAAGGGCTTCAGGTGCCCCCAGGTCCCCAGATGACAGCTCAGTAATGAGCTGGGGAGGAAACTTGGCTTGGCATAATGACCTGCAGCACTTCACTTAGTGCTTAAGTCCACAGCCAGTGGCTGTTCTTTACTGACATGTCAGCTCGGCCTTTTCATACTTCCCTGCTGGTTTGCACCTTTTATCATAGGAACCACACCACCACCACCTGTTTTTAATTTCTAATTCTGTGTGGGACTTCTGAAAGCTTTTGAAACCGAAGAGAAAACGCCAGCAACGTGTGCTAACCTGCACACCTACCACCTCACCTCCACCATCACCAGGCAGTAGCTACACGGGTAGTTGTCTAGCACGGGCATCACAACCCTCCCAGTTTTCCCCACCAAAAATGAAGTTATTCCTTCAGAATGTTTCTCCATTCTGGTTCCTTCTAAAAAGCCAGCTCCTCCTGTTCTCTCCCTTACACCAGTCAGATCACCCTCTGTCCCTCCTGGCTTCCCTGGCAGCTGGCCCTGATGTGGGTCAAAGCATCCATCAGACTGACCAGGTCCTCTCTGCTAGCTGCTCATCACACCAAAACCAGCTGGTTCCTGGCTCCTAAAACATGGAACAACTCTTGAGGGATCTGGCAGTAAGCAGTGGCCCATGTAACGGTGATCAGGAGCCCACAGATTCCTCTAATATGACGTCCCTTTACCCAACCCTTATTCCCAGTGACTTTGGCTGCTCAGCTCAGAAGCCTCTTGGAGTCTCAGACTCCGTGGAGGGGTAAAGGCAGGGCTGGAATTAGGAAGAATTTCAGAGCACTCACCCTTTTCCTCCACTTGTGGGCATCCAAGATGACAAACTCTCCTTTCTCCAGCCTCTCTGGCTGGCATTAAATTCAGGCTTCCCTGCTACACACCAACTACAGCCCCAACTTCTTTGGAGACCCCAGCAAAGCTGTTTCCTCCTTCAGCACCAGGAGACGGAGACTTGTCTGGGTGAAACCAGCCAACCCAGACCATTGGGGAAGCTGCCAGACTGAGCCAGTGCTGCTCACAAAGGAGCCAGACTAATTGAGACCTGCCGAGGGAGCAGACTGTCTCATTAACCACACGTATAGGAAAGCCCCAAGCGAACCCGCTCACGAGTAACCAGCAGAGCGTTGCCATATGGCCAAGGTCCCAGAGAGCTCTCTCCTGGTGTGAAAACTTGGGCCATCCTGCTCTGCTACGTTCCCACATACAGCAGAGATGTAATTTGCTGGCTGCTGGGTGCCACATGGCTACAGAACTTCTCTTAACCCTTCCTGAGTCTACAAAGAACTCCGTTCTTCACCACCAGTCAGGCTGAGCAGGAGAAGGTCATCACTCTACATATGACCACCAGGAAAAACCTCTGCATGTCCAGATTTAAATCCATCAAATGTTAGAAGGAGCATCCTGAAGACAAAAATGCTGGCGCGGGACAAAGGTTCATGGATACTGTGAAAAATCAGGAACCAGAACTGGTCTATCTGAACTTGTTTTGTGTTTATAAAAGGGTATAACTGAAGACTTTTGGTCAAAAGGGGAGACAGGAAGATTGGTCATAGGGGCTGGTCACAAGCCCAAGCACAGACTTTAAAATGGGAAAGGAATTACATCTCCATGGATGGAGAGATCCAGGGAACGGCAAAGGAGCAGGGCACCTCCAACAGTCTGCAAAACACAAAGGAATGCTGTGGCAGGGAGCCTTTTCTTTGAGCCAGGACGTGTCACATACAGGCTCTGGGACCAGGTAGAGCAGATAAATGTCAGCTCCATCCATGTAAAGGTGATGGTGTCAGTGTGCCAAACACTGATCCACCCACCTACTGCTCCAGCTCATTGCGCATGAATTTGAGCCCATCTCATGTCACAACATCATGTAGCCTGCCAAGGACATACATCTTCCACCACCCCAGTAAAGCACTGCCTCCTGCCTATCATAAAAGCTCCCTTTGTATAAGTTTGTGTGTTTATGTTCTACATGTTTCTATAGATTTGGATGGAGAAGTAGCTACCAGAAAACATCACAGGCCAAAGACAAGAAAGATAAACACTAAGAGGATATTATGTGAAAGTTTCCCAAGGACTGGTAAACTTTGGAGACAATTAATCCTGGTGAATTGGCAAGAACTGATGAACTTAGGCCACCAGAGTCTCATGCTGCAGGAGGCTGCCAGCACACATTAGCGTCTCCCACAGGTTGTATAACTTGGATCACACCCAGGAGGGCGGTGGCTGCTTATATGCCAGATGAAGGCTACAGGAGTTATGTATACAGCTGGGGAAACAAAGCACCCGCTGAAGGAATCTCTGAAGACCTACCTTAGAAGCCACTGGTGCGGCAGGATGACCTTCCGCTCCTGAGCGCGCACGTTGGGGTTGGCCTCCTGACGGTTGCTGCAGCGAATAAGTGAACATGAATGAGCGGTGTGTTGTGTGAATAGTTACCTGCTATTACTAACAACACCTCGATTCTATTAACAAGGGCAGCTAAGGACAAGAAGATGTTTTAAGAACCAGCGTTTGTAACCTGTGTTTTCTCCCAAAGTGATCCCGTATCAAGGAGAAAGGAATTTACACTGCCCGTCTGGGAGAAGGATGCTAAGGACAGTGCGGCACCCAGAATCATGGAATTGTCAGGGTTGGAAGGGACCTCTCGAGATCACCCAGTCCCACTCCCCTGCTAAAACAGGGTTGCCCAGAGCACATCACTCAGGGCTGCATCCAGGAGGGGCTTGAAGATCTCCAGAGAAGGGGACTCCACACCCTCCCTGGGCAGCCTCTGCCAGGGCTCTGCCACCCTCACCCCAAAGATGTTTCTCCTCATATTTGAATGGAAATTCCCGTGTTCCAGCTTGTGCCCGTTGCCCCTTGTCCTGTTACTGGGAACCACTGAAAAGACCAGCTCCATCCCCCTTCAACCCACCCTTTAGATACTCATAAGCATTAATAAGGTCTCCCATTTAGCCTTCTCTTCTCCAGGCTAAAGACCCCCAGCTCTCTCAGCCTTTCCTCATAAGGGAGATGCTCCAATCCCTCCATCATCTTTGTTGCCCTACACTGGACTCTCTCCAGTAGTTCTCAGTCTCTCTTAAACTGGGGAGCCCAGCACTGGATGCAGTATTCCAGTTGTGGCCTCACCAGTGCAGAGTAGAGGGGCAGAATGACCTCCCTTGACCTACTGGCCACACTCTTCCCTACACAGCCCAGGATTCCATTGACCCTCTTGGCAACAAGGGCACAATTGCCGGCTCATGGATAGTTTACTGTCTACCAGGACTCCCAGATCCTTCTCCCCAGAAGTGCTTTCCAGCAGGTCTGCCCCTAACCTCTACTGGTGCCCGGAATTCTTTCTTCCCAGGTGCAAGACCCTACACTTGCTCTTGTTGAACCTCATGAGGTTCTTCTCTACCCAGCTCTCCAGCCTGTCATGGTCACACTGAATGGCAGTACAGTCTTCTGGAGCGTCAGCCAGTCCTCCCAGTTTGGTATCACCAGTGAACTTGCAGCGAACTTTCTCGTACCTCTTCATGGTGGGACTTGCACACCAGCTGGGACAGACAGTGTTAGCACAGTGTCTTTGACCAAACAAGCCACCAGCCGTAAAATGGTTTGTTGAAATCCCAGTGAAATCCTTGCCACTGCCTGCTAGAGGGAATTGATGGCTGTGGGAAATACATCCCTCCTCCTGAAATATCTGAGAGGAAATTCAGCCAAATCCAGCCCTGCAGAGAGACATGTGAGTGTTTGCTAGGGCAAGATGTGTTAAAAGGAAGAAGAAGGTCCCATCGCCCACAGGTTATCACCTCTTCATGCTTCAATGCATGAGTGGGGACTGGCAGACCCGACTCTGTCACTCTACAGACATGGGTTGCTGCTTGAGTCTGCTATTTTTTCAAAGCATCTCCACAGGTGATGCTTCACAGCTGCTACTTATGTCCAGAGAAACTATGCAGACTCGGCACTTACAACGCGGAAAAACAACATGTGTTGCAAGTCACGCTGCTGCAAAAACACGAGACCCACCACAGTTTATCTCACAAGCCTCCCCCTCAACCTGCCTCCAGGTAACCTGCATTCCTATCTCTCCAGGGCTGTACCTCCGCTTAAGGGACAGACAGATTTCTCCATCTATAAAAGGGTCGTGAGGTTATTTGAATAACTATTGCAACAAAACCAGCTTCATTGAGTCAGACCAAAAGTACCCTCTGACTAACCACAGCCAGCAGCAGACGCTCAGAGGCCTATAGAAGAAAGGTCAGGTTATATCTGGACCTTTATTTTTAATAACTACTAACAGCCTCGTCTTCCGTGAAGTGCTTCTTTCACCTAAGTGCTGAAAGGCTTGAGCCAGACCTTGCACACAAAAGCAGCTCCTACCCTGGAAAGGAGAGCTACCAAGATGATGAGGGGTCTAGAGAACAAGTCCTGTGTGGAGAAGCTGAGGGAGCTGGGCATGTTTAGTTTGGAGGAGGTTGAGGAGAGACCTCATAGCCCCTACCTGAAAGGAGGTTGTAGAGTGGTGGGTGTTGGTCTCTTATCCTGAGGGAATAATGACAGGACCAGAGGAAATGGTGTGAAGTTGTGGCAGGGGAGGTTTAGACTGGATATTAGGAAGAATTACTTGATTGAAGGAGTGGTTGGGCACTGGAGCAGCCTGCCCAGGGAGGTGGTTGAGTCACCATCCCTGGAAGTATTTAAGATACATGTAGATGTGGCACTTCAGGGCATGCTCTAGTGGCCAAGATTGCAGGGAGTGGGTTGTGTTTTTGTGTAGGGTAGGACTTGGTGATCTCAGAGGTCCTTTCCAACTGTAACAATTCTGTGATTCTGTGAAAGAGTTTACAACCCGAGAGGCAGCCGTGGTGAAGGTCAGAGTCAAACACAGCCTCTTGACACCATCAGAAACCATCTGCCCAAAACAAGATGGAAATTATTAAACTAAAGGAGGGAAAGGCTTTGACAGGTGGAACTTCCTTCCAGATTTTCCTGGTGGTGTCCCAGCCCCGAGGACTGAAATTTCGCCCACGGCACCTGACCCCCGCCAGCGCCCTGCTAACACACGCCCAGCCGAAAACGCCGCTCAAGCAAAACTTTCTGCTTGGTGAGCGTATTTCCTCTGTCTCCAGTAACTCCTTCAAACCCAGCACACTCATCTCAGCAACATGACGATCTACCGAGGCCCCCCACCATGCCATTGTCATCACTGTTACCTGCCAGCTTGGGTAGAAAATGAAGCCCTTCGCTGGTTGTACCCAGCACCTTCTTCCCAGGGCAAAAGAAGATCCCTCAGCCCATGGGACTTCCCAAGCCCACACATTGCCTAGAGCTGTTAGATTCGTTTAATGCCCACATAAAAGAAGGCAAATTGGCTGTGACCGAAGAACAGGGGGTCAGTGCCTTGGCTCAGCTCTGCTTTTAATAATATTAGTCATGAATTTTCACTCACTCAAAGTTCCTTTTTTTCCCCCTCTTATCTCTTTAATCTGTGTGAAACACAGGTGATGTCAATCCTGCTGAGACAATCCTGAAAACCTTGCTTAGCTTTGACACTTGCACCTCCACCTCAGACTTCAAGGAAAGCCTGTGGGGTGTCAGCAGCTGTATCTAAAGCTAAAGGAACTCCTTTCCAATCCTTTCTGCCAGTGCCAAAACACTGTCAAATCGCTACGTGTCAAGCAGAAGCCTCTCTGTTTCAGAAAGGAACATGCCTTTCCTTCTACTTCCCCCTGGGTAGCTGATGGCATGGATCCAGCACCCTCTAAGGCTTCCAAACCGTTGCTGCCAGCAACCCAAGCAGATGCCACCTTTGTCTGGCAGGGTGACATTTAGAAAGCCACAAGGGTATCAAGTGAGAGTTCTCCAAGGCTGTATCACCAAACTTGCTAGAGAGGAGCCAGCAAGAACCTTAAGATTAAATCCCATCACTTTGGTAGCTGAATTAATTAAAGTGCAGATGGAGTGGGAGAGGGAATCTGTATGAAGGAATTAAGCAAAACACCTACTCAGGTTAAACCCCAGTGACATCCACTCAGAGAAGTGTCTCTGGTCTGGGCCTATATGCAAGAAGATGAACATACTAGCTCCTCCACCAACAGGGTAGAAATTCCCAACTCCCCTTTCTCTCCATCATTCTCACGAGGATAAAAATTCGGTCTTTTATTATTTTTTTTTTTCCATCCAAAGCATGAAACGTGAACTGGATGGGGGCTCAAAAAGTTTGGATGCTCATTCCCACTCTGCCATTGACCATCTGAGAAACTTTGGCCATGGCCTCTTGTTCCTTCTTCAGGAGAAGGAATGATCCCCACCTCGCTGAGCCTTGTGCAACACATTCCTACAGCTTACGTGATACTCCTGCACCCATTAAAGGATTAATTAGACCCGTCCTAGATGGCCAGAGGCTTGGCAAATCAATTGACCCATCCCAAAGCCTACCTATTTTATTTGGTCATGCCTAAGATCTTTTTGCAGATGGAGGGAAAAAAAGGAAAAAAATTCAATTTCAGAACAAAATGTTTTTAAAAAATTGACATAGTTAAGTAATGTAAAGGTTTGCAACTGATTTATTTGTTCAGTGATGAAACAGCAGAGAAATATCGCCACTGGAAACCTTTCAGCTAAGATAACTTCTCTTCGGATGTCAGAGGAGATATGATAACTGCTCAGATCCAGTGACATACCCTATGGACGCTGTTTGAAGATCAAACGTCTGTAATTTTCCCCTCAGACAGGACATCCTGCCAAGCACCGCAGGGACATGGTCACACTGAGAAAAGTGCCAGGTTTTCTGTTTGTCTGCAAGCACCGGAGAGTTGCTGCATCTTTGGCTGACCACAGAAACCCGAGAACAGTAAACTTCACGGGTGATAAGACTGATGCCAGGGCAACAAGGAAACCAGCTGATTGATGCACACCCTGTGGTCTCTGACACAGGAGGAGCAAGGGGTTACTTGAGTGAAATGACTTGATTTGGTACACAAATACTCACTAGGGGCTGAAATCACCCAACCAAGATAGCAGCTCAGGGACAGTCCTCATCGAAGGGTGGCCTCATCCTCCAGCTCCTCAGATGACACTTCCTGGGCTCTCTCCCTCCATCCCAGTATCTGTGAGGCCATCAGCTGAGATTTGGTCCCGGTTTGGCCAAAGAGACCACTGGCCAAAGAGCCTGCAAATCAACTATTAAGTTGTTCATAGAACTGAGAAATAAAGCTCTCCTGTGGCCCTGGGAGAGGCCACAGAGGCACTTAAAATAGCAGCTGTGTCCCCAGAACTAATTCATAGGCTTCCAGACCCTAATGATATCCCAGCAACAAGCAGAGAAATGCCACACAGGAGGTCAGACTGCCACATCATCATCATCAGAGGGACTTCCAGAAGCCTTGACTGCACATAAGGCCAGGGACAAAAAGGCCCCGCTTTCCCCAAGGAGAGGGGACTCCAGACTTTTAGAAACACAGTCTCTGGAGCCTCATGATTGCTTCAGGTTCCTGACACCAGAGCCTAAAAGCCTCTCTGTCACACTGCCCAGAGCATATCCAATCCCAGAAGAGACGTGGAAACAAGGGAGAACTGCAAAAGGATAACTCCCCACTCAACATAATATGCTTTCTTTCCTGAGAACGGACCATGGGTTGCTCTGCTCCCCTTCCCCTTGACGGTACCAGATGTAATAGGTGATTTCCAAACACATCTGCTTCCCCTTTTCTCTAGCAGCTGCTTTTCTGACCTTAAAAAAACTGCCTAAACCACAACCAGAACTTCTGAAGCTTACGCTCTAAACCTGCGGCCCATCATTTCCTTAGCGTGTAATATCAGCAACACCCTACCTGCTCTCATGCCCCAAATAAACTTTAAATATGCCTGAAAGAAATGTATTAACACATTTGGGTGAGAGTAAGAAGATGATCCACCTCTTAGGCTTGCATAGAGGACATACAGCTCAAAGTTTACATGTGGAGAAAGTGATTTTCAAAATCCTGCCAAAGATACTGTGGGCAGGGGCTCTATTTGTTCTGGGAATTGGGATTTGAGAGGGTTTTATGATTGGGGTGGTTTTTCTTAGATTTTTTTCTGAGTTCTGTTCTTAGAAACTCACTAGTAATCACTAGTTCCTTGGGAATTCTGGCTTTTATCCTCTTAAAAGAATCCAACAAATGGAGAGGGAGAACAGCTCCAAATTACCATGTAGCTGATGCTACAAATGACATATTTGGGGTGAAACCTCTGTCTGTTTTTATAGGGCTTATCACACGCTGAACATGTGTTGCTTTGGCTCAGATCAGGTGAAGCCCCAGCAACATCTGGTGGGGGTCCAAACAGAAGAGTCAGCTCTGCGTGACAGATAGCCCATGAAGGACACACTGAGGCTGACGTTATGAGAGGAGAGGGCAGTGTTCCATGCACTGTCCCCATCTGTTGGGACACTGAGGGCAGAAATCTCAGGGGACTGGGTGACTATTGAAGGTCCTACAACCTTCCTTGTGACACAGAGCGTGGGGAAGATGGTGGCCTTGGTGGGACACTGCTGAACTCTCCTGTTCTACGTCATTAATGCAGTTGCTTTGGGAGAGAAGCAGGAGAGACCCTCAGTTTGGTGGAAATGCTGACGAGAGGCCTGATATCCAGATCTTTCCTCTGAGAGGAGACTTCAATATTGGAGAGGAGCGTTTGCTGTTGGACTCAGCAAACAAGATGCCAGTTGATTAGTCAGTTGTTTTCTGGGCTGGCATGGCCAGGAACGATTGCAAACAGCTTTTGGCCAGACATTTGATAGAGTGCCACATTATATATTTATTAAGGGAGTGAAGAAATCCTAACAGGATAAAAATAGCAAGGCTTGGATTAGAAACTGGTTGGCAGATGAGGAACAGAGGTTCTCTGTTGCCTCAAGATGCTTCACGTCGCCAGAAAGATCCTGCACGGTGTTGATGGGGGTCTGCTAAAGCTGGGGCGGAGGAGACACTAGAGTAGCCTGAGGAAGCACAGCGGAAAAACACCACCAGGTCTTTTGGGTGTCTGACTGATGTCTTCTTGGTCAAGAAAGGTAATACATCAACGAAACAGGCTCTCTCTGCTCCTTGCAACCAGCAGAGCTGGAAGACACACTATTGGAGGTGAGGTGCACAGCGGGGTCCACTCTTCTGCCATGCAAGATGGGAAGCTCACTCTCTTAATGACAGTTGGTCCTCATGTGATTTATAGAAGAAAAGGATGAAATGTCCTGTTTAAAATGTCATTTGTCACTCTTCTTTTAGTCCAACGGAGGAGTGAGCTCACAAGGGAAACTCCCTACATCCCATGGTGTTTCTAGTAGGTGGTTAAAAAATGGATAGGGGACTGGAATGTCCTGTCTCCTCAAACCTTTGGGTTTTGCTCCCTCTTCAAACAGGTCAAGGGCTTCCCTTTGTAATGAAGGTGTCAGCTCATTCTCTGGTGGGAATGTGCTATTAGCTCTGCTCTCTAAGGAGTTGCTCTCTGCAAAGAACCACCCAAAATCGCACCTGGGGATACAAGACCGGGAGTTGACTTCTTTTTCCCACGCAGAAGAAAGCTTCTAGCAGGCTATGTATCACGTCTGAGGTGCAGTGCTGCCACAAGGAGGGCAGTCTTCACCTCCATTCACAGCCCAGAGGTTACACCTTCAATCGCTCCAAACCCAGACGGTGGTTTTATGTACACACACGCACACTTTCCTCTGTCACCTCTTATCACACGTGTGATCTGGAGTCAATATGGACAAAGGATTGTTCAGGTAAATTGAGATAAAGACCTTGATGATTCTATTAAGAAAATGAGTGACAGTTGCCATCAAGATCGAGGTCTTTATTGTGCTTAGAAACCCATGCTGGGAGATACCCACTGTCTCCAAAAGCTTACAGTCTAAGTTGACACTTGAATGGGGAGGGAAACTGAGGCACGTGAAAGAGGAGTAATTTATCCATAGTCAAAGACTGAAGCTGGAATTAGAAGCCCCTGTGTCCTGAGCCCATCTGCTATCTCCTCTTCGCATCACCACCTACCAATGGCTGATAGAGTCACATGGACTCATAATAAAAAGCCTCCCAGAAACAAGCCACACTTAATTCCCCAGGACATTTTGTTCTTTCCCTAGTTACAAACCCTGGGCGGGATCAGGGCTGTTCCAGCAGCTGCATGCGAGGCCTGGGCCGTAGCAAGAGCAGGCAGAATGGGGCTGTGAGAATGACTCCTGTCACATGCCATCATCTATCAGCACACCCTGTGGTGCTCATAAAAAGAAAAAAGAAAAAAAAACCCCAAAAAATCCCAAAACAACAAACCTTTCACAGAGAGCACAGTATGCATTATTGGCTGAAGTAAGAGCTGAGGCAGCGTGGCCGTCCTTGAGCCCAAGAGGCAACTGCAGGGAAAAAACATGGCCAAGGCTGGTGCCTCCCATGCTGCCGTGTGTTACATATTCCTCTTTGCTCACCCGGATGGCATGAGGTCTGATTCACGTTGCCGTGTTTCTGAAAATCGGGGTGAGGGAGGGTGGGACTCTGCCTCCAAAGAGGTACCGTGATGGAATCTGACAGCAGAAAGCCTGGGAGTCAGCACGTGGCAGCAGGTAAGGATGAAACTACCTAAAGCACATCGTTCCAGAAAGTACCACCCAGTGAAGGATGAAGATGGATGTTAGTTTCTTCTAATGTGGTGGCGGCCTCGGAAGGGTTTTTTTGCCTCCTCCTCTCTCGGTGTGGCAATGGGGGCTTTATCCTCTCAAAACAGGGCTCATTCCTACTTTGCATGTGGGAATGCAAAACCACTGCAAACATTGCTGTTGATTTCCATCCTGAGACCAGACACAGTTCACCGTATTAACTCTGGAGACTGGGAAGAACTGACGTTACGTGGGATCCTCACCTGCTCCTGATGTGATGCCATCCCAGTGCACTGGGCTCTCAGCCCTAGCAGTAACTTTGGGCCAGAAGCTGAGATGTTCTTGCATCACCTTCGGTCGGGTACCCTCCTTCTCAGCATTGACATGTCATAGATGTACCTGCAGCCTCCTCTTCCTCTCCCCAGCAAGAGGCCATGCTATGGTCTGCTTTCATCCTGGATGTATCACGTAATAGACCATCTCACTGCCTCAGCCTGGGCAAATCATGATCAATGGTTGATGCTTCACAAGTGTACTGAGAGGTAGCAGGAGACTGTGTCCTGGGATACTGCAGTGACAGAGGCTCTTTCCTTCACCCTCTGGGTCTCTATTTTTCGGGGCTCGGTGAAAAATTTTGATCAGGGCACAGACCACGCTCTTAGCCTGTAAGCAAAATGGCCAGGCAGGAAAAGAAACACCTCTTTCATGGAGCATTATGCTTCAATAAAGGCACCTCTTTGTGGTGGGCCTCATGGTGGCGAAGCGTCCTCCAGGCTCACAGCAGGAAAGCCAAGGGGCTTGCCCCCCAACAGGCCAATGGAAGCGCTGCTTTACTATTTAATGCAGCAGCCTGTTTCTTGGGATGCTTATAAAAAAGGTCAGGGTCATCCAACAGCAGTGCACCCGCAACATTTTTCCAACAGCCACCAATAAAAGTGCCTCACGCTTAAGATTTTGGCAGGAAGCTGGATTCTGGCTCTGTCGGCAATGGCATTTGCAAAGGATTGTGGTGCCAGCTTACCCTGACCCATCTTGAAGCTGTTTCTTCATCTTGGCTGTCTGATTCAGCCTCCAGGCTCCTCATCATCACCATTTATTGGGAATGACTGGCTGTTTTGGCAGAAGAGATGGTCCCAGCCAGCGCAGACGACACTGAGGAACGTTGGGAGCTGAAGCCAGATCCTGAGCCCTGGGTTTTATTGGGAAGTGATTCAGCTTTTCTGATGGCTCTACTGAGGGGTACAGCACCCTGTGGGCTGATCCGATTGATGCTCACCACTGAAACGCAACCACTCCCAAGGTGAAGAGCAGCAAGAAGTAACGCACTGAAGGCCAAGAGAAGTTCTTGGCCAAGGGCAGAGCATAAAGGATCCGGTATTTTTAACGTACCGACACTGAACGCGTGAGATCTCTCAGGCGAACAGCCAGGACCCACGCTCAGCAAGCTTTTTGGGCAACGCAGAGAGGTGCTACGTGCCTTCTCAGCCTCGCCACCTCCCGTGATTTATGGCAAGCCTCCTGACATTCGGCGCTCATCGGAAAGCCCGATCGCCTGCAGCCCAAGACTCGCAGCTTGCTTTTCATGCGAGAGAACAGCGTGTTCCCAGCCCTGCCGATTCCAGAGGAAACAAGCCCCAAGAGTACCTTAAAGGCTTGGACACAAATAGCTCCCACTGTGTATTATTTTCAAGCCGGTCTCATGATTTTCGCAGGCCTGACTCACTCTGGGTAAATGCCGAGGGTTAGTCATGTTAGTCATCCGTGGGCAAAGAGGAAGGGCCTCGCTGGACTTGTGCCAGAGCAGTTTTTACCACTGTTTCTGGGCAAAGAAACCAAGCCAGATTGGCAGGTCACTGACCCTGGGGTTTGTCCTCGAAGATGTTAGGGGACACAGCAGTGAAAAAGTATGGAGCCAGATCTCCATACAGTGCACCCCACTGATGGCTTTACATCCATCTCCCTGGTGAGAGCTGATGAATACTTTGTCCTTTTTCATCTAAAGCCAGGTGTTGGTAGAAGACTCATCGGTTGCTACTGCAGCTGGGCCAAAGGGAAATATTCTGCACCACGCAAGTGTTGGCTGCACCATGCTATTCTGTGTTCTGGTGGGCCCATGCAAACCTCATGAAGTTCAACCAGGCCAAGCGCAAGGCCCTGTCCCTGGGTCATGGCAATCCTGAACACAAATACAGGTTGTGCTTGAGAGTAGCCCCAAGGAGAAGGATTGGAGGGTGTTGGTGGATGAGAAGCTCAACATGAGCTGGAAGCCCAGAAAGCCAACCCCATCCTGGGCTGCATCAAAGAAGCGTGGCCAGTGGGGCAAGGGGGTTGTGTGTAGGGTGTGTGGAGATTCTGCCCCTCTGCTCTACCCTAGTGAGACCCCACCTGGAGCGCTGTGTCCAGCTCTGGAGTCCTCAGCACAGGAAGAACTTGGACCTATTTGAACAGGTCCAGAAGAGGGCCACAAAGATGACCAGGGGGCTGGAGCATTTCTCCTGTGAAGACAGGCTGAGAGAGTTGGGGTTGTTCAGCCTGGAGAAGAGAAGGCTCTGGGGAGACCTTCAAGCCCCTTCCAGTCCTTAAGGGGGTCTACAGGAGAGAAGGGGAGAGACTCTTCATCAGGCAGTGGAGCAATAAAACAACGGGGAATGGGTTTAAACTGAAAGAAGGGAGATTTAGATTAGATTTCAGGAAGAAATTCTTTGCTGTGAGGGTGGTAAGGCACTGGAAGAGGTTGCCCAGAGAAGCTGTGGCTGCCCTATCCCTGGAGGGGTTCAAGACCAGGCTGGATGGGGCTTGGAGCAACCTGGTGTGGTGGGAGGTGTCCCTGCCCAGGGTAGGGGGTTTGGAACTGGATGATCTTTAAGGTCCCTTTCAATCCAAACCATTCTATGGTCGAGAGCTCACATCAGGGCGCTGCTGGCCCTCCACCTGCTAACACAGCCACCAGCGACTCTGCACCACTTATGATCATCTCTAAACCAACCCAAGTTACTTGGTCCGGAGAAGGAGAGGAGTGGGGTTTTTTTTTAAGCGCAGGTACCCTGCAGAGCCTGTTGCCTCTGCTGGAGATGACACAGGAGCGTTTCCCTGCACTCCTGTGGTCCAAGGATGCTCTTCAGCATCCTTCAGCGCTGAGCCTTGAGCCGGGAGCACCATCTGGTGGCTGCGGAACAGCGAGCGGGCTCACCAGAGGGACAAATTACACACGCCACTGCACGGCCACCAGCCTACATAGCAAATTAGGGATGAAAAGAGGACCACAGGATTGCGGAAAACCCCCAGCTAAACCTCCTCCCGTCCACGTTACAAAAGGGATTCCAAGCCAATCAGTCTCGCTACGCTAGAGCCCAGCAAAAGAAATAAAAAGATAAATAAATAAGTACATCACTTGGGTGAAGGATTTCCAGTTGTAAATCAGATGGAGCTATTTACAGCTCCCGCAGAGCTCGCAGACAGTTTCAGCTAAAAAAAGATCAAAGCATGTCACAGGGCAGTCTTCTTAATAAAAGGGCTTGATTGTCTTCCGTTGGAAATGCGGTTTTCTTTCCAAATATTCCCGATAAAAATAATATTGAGGGGAACAGGGAGCCTGAAAGGGAAACAAAATGCATGTCTCCTGTGCAATGGCAGAACCATTTAAGCAGCTCCCCACACAGATTTTTCTTGGGCTCCTCAGGTCTGCCAAAGACCCAAACTGGCAAGTATTTATACCGCGCTGCTGAGCCATCCTCCTGCTTTAGTTGCCTCATCCTCTGAACCACTGAGCTCCACGCACCTCTCAGAACCACAGACCTTTCCTCCTCCAGCTATGAATCCTTCTGGCCAGTACAGAAGGAAATCTCTGCCTGGTTTATTTTTTTTAAACTTTTTTGTTTTCCCCTTTATTTTTTTTCTTTTATTTTTTTTTTCCCCCCATGCCTCAGATCTTCACATGCAGGGGCCAAGCACATTTCCTCCTTGACAACGCAGAGCCCTTATGGATACTGAAGAGAATCTCCTTTTGCAGAGCCACCCGCATTGATGCCTGTGACATTTCCTCCCCTGAGCTGGTCTGTGGTGGCCCAAGAAAGGTTCTCTGAAGGATGGTGGCCACATCCAGGACAAGCAGTGGGACATGGCCTGGGTTCCCAGTCCCTGAAGGGCCATGCTGGGGATCACTGTAGCTGCCACCACTCCACATGGGAGTCTCTGTCTTTCCTTCGAGGTGCTTGGGGACAGGAGCGAGGTGTGGCTGGCAAGTGGCCAGGGTATGTTGCTATACTTGGGAAGCTCAGCATGGTCCCTCTCACCTCCAGGGTTATCTCACCTCCTCACCAGCCACCCAGGAATGTGCTTCGACTCGCTCAGTCCTGCTCATCCTAATTACACCTTCCTGGAGGTCTGTACCTAATTCCTCTCCCACCCTCATGCTCCCTTTTCTCCTACTTGTCCTTTAATGCCTCACCACCTTTGCCTGACTTTCCTTTGATCTTCATCACCGGATACCCCATCTCTCAGCACTTTTGTCCCCTTCCCTCTCCCAGCCCTCAGCCACCTGGTCAGTGGGTATTGGAAAAGGACGCGCCTGGACCAGTACTTGCTTTCTGGACCCTTGAAAGAAACAGTCTGTAGGCCAACACAACGTGAGCCTGGGCAAGTCAATGCCATGGCAAGTCAAGACCATTCTGAGGGACTATGCTCTAGTACTTTAATTGAGAATGTGCGATAATGGAATCATCATAGCCCAGGCTAAGGATGATCCAGAGCTTTTGAAGTACTCTAAGCTCACTTTTTCCAGGGCACGGGCAGCTTCTACATACCATAAAGAGGATGTTTCCCTACCCACCTTTGCCTTTCCCTTGGAACTGGCTGACTTGAACCTCAGACTGGTCAGACGGGGGCTGGGGCCAACCGAAGGCACAGGAGGCTGGATCTGTCCTCAAAACACTGCCCAGCTCCGTGCCTCCTGTAAAATAGGCAAAGTGGGGGGAGCTGTATCTCTGAGGCACTTTGAGAGCCACAGCTGGAAAACGCTTTGAAGGTATCCAGACCTTGAACCAACCACCCTCCGTAGCCATTGCAACATTTCTGCCCCTTCTAATATGGAATAATTTTTCACTGGGTGGACTGGATGCACCCGTCTGCAGGAGGCGAGGATTTCCCTGAGGTGTCCCTGCATGAACCACGGAGGAGAACCTGCCAACGTGAGGACACGTTCCATAGTGGTCAAGCACATCAGACCTCACGGGAGGCTGCCCAGCCTGCGTCACCCATGCCCAGAGCAGCATGAGGGAACATAAAGGTTACAGCAAAGAGGTTACCCAGCTGTTTGCGTGTCCCCCTGTGTCAATACCACCTCTAGTGACACAATCTCAGATTGACATAGCTAAAAAAAAATAGATATAATAAACAGACAGGCTTTTGGGCCCACGAGCACCTTTCCTGCCTTTTTCCGAGCTGAAGTGCTCAAGAAAACCTGTTTGCTTTTTTTCCAAGTTCCTATCACTCATTCTAATAAAAGCTATTAGATTTCCCCGGCCTTTGTCTGGCTTTGTTTCTGGAACCACTTGACTGGAGCAGCAGAATAGCACAGGGCATGTTCCCTATGGGATTGCAAGCAACACTTATGCTTTTTTGGGGGTGCTGGGGGATGTTTTGAGGGGCATTAATCACTGCTGAAGCCATAGATAGCTGGTGCAAAAGGCAAAACTGCAATCAAGTCAGCCAAAATCTACTCACTGCACTGGGAAGCCAGACCTTCCTGAGACTTTTTCATCTCTTTCAGGGTTAGATTCTGTGTGTTCCGCAGACAAGATGAATTTCTTTTTCTTTTGATCTCGTACCTTTTGCATAGCTTTCAAAATAAGAGACTTTGAATTCCTTCTTAAGCATTTTAATGGTCCACAACCTGGCCTTTGGGCATTTTGCATTGACATCAAGAAACTTTTGAGATATCTGTGAGCCAGGCTTGGAGTTTTTACACCCACTTCTTAACTTCATTTTTCCACACCCATCAGTTGTGTTGATACCAGGGTAAAAGGCAGCAAAAGCGTTAGAGGCTTTATATTTTACTCTTTCTGTGATTACTTGTACAAGGCTCTTTAAGAACAGTTCAGACCCTCTCTGTACTCTGGAAATTAAACCTCAATTTCTTATATTCATGGGGTTTGGTTTTTTGTTTTGGGGATTGTGGTTGGTTTTTGGTTTTGGGGTTTTTTTTGAACAAAACGGAACAAATTACCATGGATGGTGGTAGGTTCCCTATCTCCTGTTGTCCTTAGACCCTGCCTGCCGTTCTGGGAGATGAGCAAATAGTCAAACACAAATTACAGCACTCAATACAAAGGTCAGGAGAGCTCTGTATTGGCTGACACGTCAGATGGGATAATTTACCAGTCCTCCTGACCATAAAAATGTCTTTTAATGCTCTCTGGGCCCATTCTAGAAAATTTACAGAGCTTTTGTGGGTAACAATAACAAAATTTGAGGGACATTATAAACCAATTTTGTATCCCACTTCTTTAGCGAGTGCCTCATAGAGTCTATCACCCAGCCTTTGAGAGCTGTAATTAAGTGCTTTGAAACAGTTTTGTTGCAGGCTTTGCCTCCAGCCTCTTTGGCTTGAAAAACACATTTGCTTCCAGTAAAGTGACTGTTGCATTTAAGCAAAGTTAGAAGCAGGACTGGGGAGGCTGCTGGCTCTGAAACACCCCAGTGCTGCTGGTGCTTCTGTGAGCTTGGAGGAAGGCCTGGCTGCCTCCCGTGACAGCTAATAAAAGACTAAATTCCTCCCCTTTATTTTGGATCCACCTACAATTATCTTTTTCCTCTTTTTTTTTTTTCCTTTTTTTTTTTTTTTTTTTTTTTTTTTTTGCAATCCCCTTACTTAATTTATCTCAGAGCAAAAAAAATATTAGCTCACCCCAGCAAACCCAGCAGTGCCCTTCCTTTCCAGTTGGTCAAGGCGTTATCTGAGGCGTTGCGCGATTTCAAAATGCTGTTGCTGCTGGGCCTGAGGAATGAGAAAATTCCAGTTCAAGAGTCCTGAAACAGATGTTTGGAGACTTACAAAAAACAGCTGGAAATTCTTCTTCTTCTTTCTGCCATGGGAAATGAATGCCAAGTACAGGGTGGTAGCATCCCCCGCGTCCCATCAGTGCTCACCCCACAGGGGCTGAGCCCCCTGCAGCCCCTCATCTTCCCCAGGGCAGTCTTTTCTGGTAGTGGGGGGGACACAGCCACCCTCAGTACTTGAATTCAGCCCCCCAAACAATTGCATCACGCTCAGCATCACAACACTGAAATTCTATTTCAATATAATAATGAATAATTAAAAAAAATAAAGGGCTCATTTTCCTCACCTTCAGGTTTCTAGGGTTTATCTTCTACTAGAGAAACCTTTGAGCTTTTTTTTTTTTTTTTTCTCAGTTTTGAAAATGCTCATGGCTCCAGGAGCTGGGGCTTTAATTAGTGCAAATGTCCTGTGCCTTGCTGTAATAGGATGCAGCTGGGAGGCACAGCTGGGCCCTGGGCTCCCTTGATGAATGCAGACCACCTGGCCACCCCTGCTGGCTGGGTGAGCATCGCTTGGGGCAACGATGGAGTTTTGCCCGGTCAGAGCCCATCTTGGCGTGGCCAAAGTCCAGCTGAGAGCAAATCCCTGCCAGGCAGGTTTGCCTCCATGACACAGAAAGGACATTGCATCCACCTGAGGTGGCCTTGAGAGAAGCTCAGCCTTCTGAAGGCCTAGCTACAAGGTCTTGCCCTGGTCTAGCCCTTCTGCCTGGCAACTGCACCCTGGGTGAAATGAATTTGAGGGGTCTCAGCCTGTATTTTAGTTGATTATGGCCCCAGCAGCACGAAAATGAGCTGTGCAGTGAGAAGAAGATGCTCCTATGGCTCTGGGACAGGGCACCACAGCTGGACCTGATGACCTGGGGCTGGTCAGAGTGTCTGTGGTGGGTGATGTGACAGCGACTGGGATGTCCTGCATGGTCAGGAGACACAGGCTGGATGCATTTCTATGTAGCTCCAGCAGCTCTAGGTTAAGCCCTTGATAAGAGACCTTTGACCCTCCCAAACCAAAGACTCCCTCCCATGGACTGTGTAGGAAACCCCAAAAGCCAAAAAATTAAGGGGAAAAAGGAGGGTTTAGTCAGAGGACTTTCTGCTGGGGTGAGGGTGGTCTGTGGCAAAGAGGAGATGGGAAGAAAGAGCAGGTCACCATGATGAAGGAGGAGCAGATGGAGGTAGGAACTGGCCCCAGTTGCCCTTAAACTCCTGGGGGGGTCTGAGGCAGAGGGGACGTTCACAGATCTGGTTCCCGGCCTTCTCCCTGGCTCATATTGCGTGGCCACCAAGCAATGTGGGCTGGTGGCCTGAACCCAATCCCCCATCCCAGGGCACCAAGCGCACCCCAGCCCCAGAGGTATCTCCAAAAGCAAGAGAAGGTGAGAGAACACCAAAAGCAGCCCTTCCAGTTGCCTTGGCGGGGGATGGAGAGGCAGAGCAGTGCTGGTGGAGATTGAACCTAGGGATTACTTTAAGGGGTTTGCTGTCTCTTTCTTTTTTCCTCTCTCTCTCTTTCTTTCTTTTTTTTTTTTTTTTTTTTTTTTTGTTTTGTTTTCCCCTTTTCCCTCCCTCTTATCCCTTTCGTGGTGCATTTGTCTTCGAGGAACCTGGGGTGTTCTTTTCATCAGTTCAATCTCTCTCTGGCACTTGAGTCCTGATTGGCTGAAGGACTTAGGGGAAAAAAAAAATCTTTAATTAAGTAGATAATCTCTTCTTAGGAAGTTCTGTGGCTCCATTTCACCAACCCCCTTTAGCTCTTACTTTGGGATTGGTTACCCTTCACAGAAGTTGGGATTCAGGGGGCATACGCCTCTTCATCACACCAGGAGCGCCGGGTGGAAAATAACTCCATCCCTTCCCTAATTTTGTTGTGTTTCTTTTTCTTTTTTTTTTTTTTTTTTTTTTTTTTTTTTTTTTTTTTT
>VXBJ01004241.1:551334-566271 GCA_013400055.1 Nycticryphes semicollaris
TATTTCACATGGACCCTTATCTGGGCATCTTCTTCCTCACTCCCTTCTTCCAATCCTGCTGTGCTTGGTGAGTATCAAGAGTACCGCAGTCTGTGTCCCAGGCAGGTGCTCTTCCCGGATACCCTAAGGAAATTCCTCTTCACCTTCCTAAATGTCCCTTCTTTTCCACTTAGCTTAGTTCTGGTCTTTAATGGGACTAGACATTTAACTAAGTCCCAACACACTTATTGACAAGAGAGGTTAGATCAGAGCAGTGAAAATCCCCTTCTTCCCCCTTGCCTCCCAGCAGTAACTCCATGGGCCAAATCCTAGGATGGGGTAAACTGGGGTAAAAATAGAGTAGAGGAGAGTGAAAGATCTAACCCCTCATTTCCAGCTGGGAAGATAACCCAATGGCAGATCCAGGCTTTCTAGTTTTGGTTTGTTTGGTTTTTTCCCCTGAGGCTTGTCTCTTGTCTTAATCAAATCAAGGGAGGCTCCTCGAAGAGGACAGTCACTGATTAAGAGCTCAGAGCCAGCAGGGGTGAGTTAGATCCACAGGAGCATCACTCTGGATGAGCAAGCACAGGGTCAGGATTACACATGTCTGAAATCCATGTATTAGGATTTCCCAGGGAGACCCTTTTGGTAGGGAGAGCACTACGGCTTCGTTGGTTCCCAGCCACTTGGGTCCCGTCGGACCAGTCCCCCCCAGTGCTGTCATCTCCTGAGGACCCTTTTTGCTCTCTCCTAAGGGTGTTTTTACATTTATTTCCAGAAATGTTTTATAAGGGTGAGCAGAAGGAGATTACACTTGCATCAAATCTCGCATCATTCCTTGCGGAGCCCATCTATGCCATGCTCAAACAGAGGTGGACTCAAATGACCTGCCTCAGTAGGCATTTTTTCCTACATGATTTTTACTGAGTACCCCAACTTTATTCTCCATTCCTGTAATACCCTGGGGAATCTACTCAGTGGGTTACAGACTTATCTCTAACAGCGAGGAAAGTCTTTTCCCGTTCAATGACTAAAATCCCCTGCCTCCCCGGCAGCAGATCTCTGGGGTTATTACCAGGGATGGAGAAACCCAAAATTGCAGAAAGAGAAATCCAGGGGTAATTGGGAACTCAGTGCTGTTAGGCTAGGAGTGAAATTCTTGTTCTTGCAGAGATTTTTCTACTCCATTCATTAAAAGAATGTACAACAGCTTTTGTTTGTCTAAATATTACACAGTAGCAAACTCAAGGTAAATCTCCCTTCTGGAACAAGGGAGATATTTATGTTAATGCAGAGAGGCTGGGGAAGAGCTCATGCTGTTTTTCTTTTTCTGCTCTTCCTGTGTATGTCTCTCGCTTTCCTCAACATAGACAGGTTTCGAAAATGTTAAAGGATGAGGGAAAAAAAAAGAAATCAACATTCTAAAGAAACATTTCAAAGGGGAGAAATTTCAGAGCACAAAATAGAGCTAAATAGAGAAATCCCAGGCATTTTCAATGCAGGTTGGATGTCTAAATTCCCCTGTCTGCCTTTTAGAAGATTTTATCTAAGAGAAAAGTTTAGAGATTGAGATAGCCCTGCTTCTCTCCAGGTATTGCTCATAGGTCATAATCTCCCACGAGAAAGGAAAAATCGCAAACTTTATTCAAAACTGTCGCACTATGGACCCTGTCCCTTAACTCTTGAGGAGGAGAAAAAAAAAAAGAAGCAAGATTTGTGGGAATCAGGCAATAATTCAATAATTCTGCTTGTGGTTTTTGCTGGTCTTCATCTGATCCAACAGCTTAAAACACAACAAGATTCATTCTTCCTGTGATTTAATTGTGAGAATTGGGCGTGTGGGGCAATATAGATCAATAAAAATCATTATTATACTTATTTATGCATATATATATATATATATATGCGGCCACTTCCCTTCTGAGTGCAGATGAGATTCTGCCGTGTCAGCTAGGTTGAATGGTCAGTGTGTTTCTAGATAAGCAAAATGTCAGGGCTGCATTCAGGAACTTAAAAAAAAAAAACCCAAAACAGTAACTGTAGCAAAATAGAAGGAAAAAAAAAAAGTAAAGATCCAAATGTTAATGAATTACCTCCCTGTCTCCTCCCTATCTCTTATCCTGTGGGAATAATGTAAAAATCACTAAGGAGCCTGTTTCTCAATGTTTTTTTACGCTTCAGCTGCGAGGTTGCCTTTCGTTTCCAGTGTCACTGGTTTTCTAAAAAGGTTGGAGGAGTTTGTGATCGAAAACAAGCCCCAAGGGAATTTGGATCCGTTTTCTGTGTTTGCAATAATGACAGTAAATATCGCTTTCGGATTTGGCAAAGAGCTGAACCAGCAGCATCGTAGCACGGGTGGGTGAGAAGGTATCAAACAAATACTCTAATGGGGGGGTTGAGAAGGCTCTTGGGTCACATTGAACTGAGGAGCTGGGTGCTGTTATTTGTTATAGTTGTAACAGAACAGAGCAGAAATTATCAGAGGTTTATTAGTTTTTGATACCTGTAAAATATAACGGGGTCAACTGCCTGGCAGGGTTATTTGGGTTTGGATTCAATAAAACTAGGGTAGGGAACCCCCGCTGTAGATATTCGTTAGCTTTGAGATAATTTCCTAATATCGGATGTAATGAAAAACCGCTTGCCCTTGATTTGCTTTTTTTACCTGGATGCACAGAGTCGCAGGGAGGGAGCAGCGTGTCCTGCCCAGGGCTCTTCATGGGCTGGGGATGGGGCTGGAGGACCCTCAACAGGTCTCTCTCTGCTCTGCTTCGTTCCCTGTAACACTCTCCTGGGGTTTGGAAGTGGAGGGAAAGGAGTTTAAGTAGCTAGAAAACCCTGTAGTCTTTGTCGGAGAAGAGAAATAATTTCAAGGGCTTCCATTCCTGTGCGGGGTTTCAAAAAGTTTTAAATCAGTGAGGGTGACACCGAAATCGTGGGAATTGGGCTGGTTTGCACCCCTCGTGGATGTGGCTGGATGGTTAGTTTAGGACTGCATTCTGCTTTCCTTTACAGTACTATGGAAAACCAGTAAAAATAAATTAATTAATTAAAAAAAAAAAAAATGACACTCCAGAGACAAAAACGAAGAGAGATTAGTTTTCATAGGGATTCCTCTTTGCAGCACGGAGAAGATTGAGTGGCTTTGTCACCACATCCAAGGAACATGCAGCTGAAGTACCCTCTGTCCGTGTTCGGAATAGAGGCACAGATTTTTCTGAGCTAGATCGCAGGGGGCAAAGAGAGGATGCAGAGAGAGTTTGTCTCCATTATGACCTTTCTTTCCCTCAGAGCATAAATGAGAAAAATCCCAGCCACCCTCCAGCCATACGACAGCACCCTGGTATTCAAACTGTCCCACCTCCCCGTCTCCTGAACTCACTTGTGGTTGCAAGAGTTAAATGTGGTGGTGTGGGGTGTCAAGTGGACCCCTCTAAATGACCCTTTTCCTTGTCTAAGTCCTCCAAAACAACCCAGCGTCGTGCCCGCTCGGGGCAAAAATGCCTCCTGTCTCTCTGACTTCATAAAAAATGTTTGGAATATCCCGCTGGGAAATGGCTGTGGTACCATTTGCTCAGCCCCATGATGGTGAACTGACATATCCTGAACTGGGCCTTGTTGTGAACCTTGAGGTTTACCCCGGGAGAAGCGGAATCCTCTGCTTCAAGGCGGTTACGGCCATGGACACCTGCTACCGGGCTGTAAAACCCTGAGCTTGTGGATTACTCCCCTCCTCCTCCTTCTCCTCCTCCTCCTCCTCCTCCTCCTCCTCCTCAAGCCACCCCTGCAGCCCCTCAGCGAGGGTTTGAAGCAAATCCTTCTCGCTCACTGTGAATTTGGCTTTTCCCACCCAAGTGGGTAGGAAGGATAAGAAAAAGAGGAAAAAAACCCCCCAAAAAAGCAGCAAAATAAGTGAGGGATTGCAAATTCTCTAGATCTTCCCTACACGGGGGTGTTTTACCCCTTTTCTCACGGCCGCTGCCAGGGGCTCAGATTCACACAGACGCCATCCCCAGTGTGGTCCCCAAAGCAAAGCGCTTCAGGTCAAGGCAAAAGACCGGAGGGAAACCAGATGGAAAAATGACTTGTTCGTGCCGTTACCCAGTTGCCTTGGGACGGGGACCCATGGAGCTTACACAAGCTGAATAGCCCCAGGTTCATGGCCCTGTGTGATTCAGGTCACCCGATGCTCTAATCACCCGGCTACAGATGCCGTCTCTCCAAGTCCCAGGAAATATTTAATTAGCTGTACAATGCAGAAGCAGCTCCCAAAGGAAAATTCCTCTGAAAAAAAAAAAGAAAAAACCAACCCCAAAAAAACCCACAAAAAACCAACAAACCAAGCCGTCGACTTCATGCTAAAGTACCCATGGGGGTTGGAGCACAGCCGTGTTGGAATCCCAGGCCTGGAACAAAGGGAAGGGATCTCCTGCTCTCGCAATTCCCTGGCACAGCCCTCTCCCTCCTGTTTTGACCCAGGGGAATATTTCCCACCACAAGATGCATCTATATGGTTGCATTTCCCCCCCTAAAAAAAAATAAAATAATCATGTTAGGGTCACCAGTGAGAAACTTTGCCAAATAGTTCTCTCAACTCTTCCTAAACCATGAGTTAATAGCAAAGTCCAGGTGTTTTGAGGTTTCCACCAAGCTACATACCCTGTCTGCCCCAAGGTCCATGACAGGGCCACACTTTGTCCCCCGGCTTGGGATGGCAATGCCTGCTTTTGGCTGTGCTTGAGCCCACCCCGAAATGCCCCTGTGGTGAATTTGTGGCTGAATTTGTGTCTCTCCCTATCCAAGGACATCTCCAGTCAGCATCACGTGGAAACACACAGAGAGGAAAAATCACACCCTAACCAGCACCTTTCTCCTCCCACCTCCAGTGAAGGTCCACCCCGCTACTGGGATTTTCAGGGAGCGGAGAGGAGCTAGAAAAGCAGAAAGCACTCCTGCATGCCTGACAGCCCAGCTGCAAGATGGAGCGAGGGACAGAGTGAGGGTTAAGGCTCTGAGAGGGGTAGCTGAAAAGGAGAGGCATCTTCCACTTGGGAGACATCCAGCCTTTGAAGCAGAATGTTGTCTCGAGAAGAAGCTGAAGAGCCCAGTTTCTCTCTAGCTTTTTCCCATTCACCCATTCACTGCAAGGTTGCAATCCCTTCCTGCCACCTCTCTGGCCTCAGTGTCCTTCCCTTGGGATAAGGTCCCAGCAGGGAAGACGCCCTGGAGACCCACCAGAAATAGTGACAAGGGTTATTTTTGCAAAGCCAGAGAGACTGGAATGAGGTGTCTGTAAGAGAAAACTCCCTCCTCTTGCTTCATTTCTGGCTAGGGATAGTTTGGGTTGGCTCTTGGGCCTTTTTAAAGCTGTGGCACAGTTAAGCTGCATTCATCCAGGTGTCCTCCAAATTCCTAATAGTGGTCACCGCACCATGTGGAGTCCTAATGCTGAATGTTTACCCTGAAACAAGCCTTTCTCACTGGAGAAAGAGCCTCAGATTGATCAGCATCGGCTCTGCTCTGCTCTGCAAACCTCCGGGGGAGAGCGATGGAGACCAACCAGGCTGCCCTGTGGCCCTCGGAGATTCCTCCTTCACAGCTTCAGTGAGAACAGACATTTTCCTTTCCATAAAAGAAAAGGGGTGGGAATGTACGATGTTGTGCTGTTAGTTTCTCTCCTTCTTTTCTCCAGGGGCTGAAAGCTGCTATAGCCCTGCAAGAGCCCTGTCGGCTGTCCCACTAGAGCATGGCTTGGAGCAGGCAACAATTAGACTGAGGGTTTCTTTGGTGATCCTTTAGAGACCTCCTAAAATCCCTGGTTCTGCTTCACTAGTTCCCACCCCACTCCCCAGCACATTCCCAGGGTTTGCTATTTCATTTTTTCCACCTGGAAGTGGGAGGAATGGGTTAACGCCACAGAAAAGCCACAGGCAAGGAAAAACCAAAGGCCAGAAGAGTGTGAAACTGGCTATGAAAATCTCACCTTCAAAAACAAACAAACAAACAGTAGAAGTCCTTTCATTTGCCTTGCAATAGCCTTAGGAAGAGGACCCACATTTTAAAGTTTTCCCCCTTCCATACAAGAAGTAGAAATCACTGACCTACAGGACAAAGAGGGGGATCACGAGACTCCCAATGCAGAAGGTTTTTGGGAGCTGACCCTGGGCATTTTCAGTAGAACATTTTTCAGCAGAATTAGGAGTTTTCTCACAGGAATACTTGCAAACAGGCACCTTTGGAAACAGCTCCTCTCTTTTTTTTTTTTCATATTTCACTTGGAAAACAGCAGAAAGTTTAAGTGTCCCCACTTCTTCCCATGCAGTGCCCACCAGGATAGGAAGGACGAGCGTGTTTGTGCTCAGCCATCACCTTACTGTCACCAAGAAGGGAGTGTGGGCAGCCTGAGCTGGCACCAGGGGACAAGAAGGGACGGTGATCTGGGGTGATGCTGTCAGGACACCTACTGTGAAGGAGCAGTGATGTGACCTCCTTCCTTCATCGTGGTCTCCGTGGGGAGGGTGATGCTGGCACATGGTCCAGGTCCTGGGGCTGGGAGTGACACTACCCTGAGTTAAGCTGAGCAGCAACAAAAGAAAAAAACCAAAAACAAACAAACAAACAAAACCCCAAACAAAACAAAAGCGAAGCCAGGGAAAGAGGAAAGAGCAACAAAAATGAGGGGTTGGAATGAAGGGCAGCCGTGCAGGGAAAAGCAAAAGGAGGGAGCGGTGAGGGAGTTGCAGCCCCCCAGGTACAGCCTGGTTGGGGGAGCAGGATAGGGAAGGGGGGAAGGAGAAGGCACCATCCTGGCTCACAGAGATCAGGGAGATGAGATGAGGGGGGAGGGAGGGGGAGAAGAGACCAAAGGTGCCTGCAGCCAGGAGCCAGGCAGGCTATGGGGGGTGAGAGGAGAGCCCTGGGATGCCTGGCATTCCCCAGGCCCCTCCGCCATCACCCCCTCCCTGCTGACACTGTCTCTGTCTTCCAGGTCAGTGAATAATTTCCTGATGACGGGCCCCAAGGTAAGAGAAATCCCTTTGATCTCTGTCCCTGATTCCACTAAACCCAGGGAGGGGAGGAGAGAGGGGGGTGGGGGGGTGCCTCCTTCCCTCTCCTCTCCATCCAGCCTTGGCCAAGAGCTCCCCTCACCCTCAGGTTATTTCCAAGGCAGCACAGGAGGGTCAGGAACAACCTGCTATGAGCTGCAGCTCCTTGGGCTGTGTCAGCCCTGGGCAAAGCTGCCCTGGGGTCTTTTAAAGCTGGTTGGAGCCAGATGTTGGAGTTTCGTCCACTGGCACCAGCTAAGGCACTGTCATGTGTTGCTTCCCGATGATTAGATTAGCATCAGGACCCACACTCATTGAACTGGGAAGGTACTTTCTGTAGGCCCTGCAGAACGTACTTCCCCAAGAAGCACAACTGGAACTGCCAGGACCTTATTCAGTATTTTTGACACCCCCTCTCCTCTTTGCACCCCTCTTTCACAAGCTTTTATTTCCTAACTGGGACAAGTTGTAAAATTCACCTGATTTTTATTCCTCAGGAGCACCTCCAAGCCCATCTAACTCTTGCTACAGCCCTCAGTGCTATGTTGGAGCAACCTTGCCCCATAGCACTGGCTGTCCCCCTGGGTCTGTAGTGAAAGAGGAGGCATCTGCTGGCCTGGACCTCCCTAGTCTCAGAGGAGAAGGCTCTGCCCTCTCTCACGCTGGAGAGATAAGGGCTTGGCTGGCACATGTCCTGCCGTGGCCAACAGCTCAGCCTTCTTCCCCTGGGAGGCTCCGGCTGTGACACAGCACAGCAGAAAATATATTGGCTGCTGGTGGTGGTGAGCTCCACTCCCCAGGGGAGCCAAGCCTGAGAGAACTTCTCAGCTCTTGTCTCTTGTCTTGTGGTTCTCAGACCACTTGTCTCTGTAAGAAGGCACGCAAGATGTTTTCAGTTGAACACCAGCCTCCTGTGGAGCCTGACGCCATGTTCTTCCTGGTGTTACTTGCTTTTGCAGGGGGGTGGACTAGATGATCTCAGAAGGTCCCTTCTAACCTTGACCATTCTATAATTCTGTGGTTTTGCCCTGAGCTTCTCCATCCATCTAGACCCCATCCATCAGGGCCCACCATACGCAGCTCAGGGCAGGAAAGTTACACCTGCATCTGGCCCACCAATGTGTGGGAGGTGGATGGGGCTACACTGGCGCTGAGATGGAAACTAGAGCTTCTGAGTGACTCCCCTGGACCCCAGGAGTAACCTGGGGATATTCCCAGCCTGTCACCCACAGGGCCGTCCCTGCGTGTTGGCCAACACATCTTGACTTGCTTTTGCACTCCTTCCCTGACCTGCTGCTCTGCTCCTAGGCCTATCTCATCTACTCCAGCAGTGTGGCAGCCGGGGCCCAGAGTGGCATCGAGGAGTGCAAGTTCCAGTTCGCCTGGGACCGCTGGAACTGCCCCGAGAGGGCCCTGCAGCTTTCCAGCCATGGCGGGCTGCGCAGCGGTAAGGAAAGCATTGAATACCACTTACTGGGAACTCCTCACTCCAGTTTAGAGCCCTGGAGTGGGCTCCTCCTCTCTTTCCAAGAGCTTCCTTTTCCTTCGAGGGCCAAGAAGATGGGAAATTCCGTCTTTGCGCAGTTCAAGCCAAAACCAAGCTGTTCCAACACACAGGGCCTCCTCTCCACCTCACAAAGCCCTTGCCCATTGCAAATCTCTCCCTGCGCTGCCTCCTGCATGGCGGGAGTCGTTCCTAACGCTGGTGTGGGTGTGAAATCTTTAGCATATCTGCTCTCTTTGTGTTCCCACTTGACAGCAAACCGAGAAACTGCTTTTGTCCATGCCATCAGCTCCGCCGGCGTCATGTACACGCTGACCCGCAACTGCAGCCTGGGGGATTTTGACAACTGTGGCTGTGACGATTCCCGCAATGGACAGTTGGGTAAGGATGAGCTGCCATCCCTCTCCTCACATCCCAGGAGACAGCTCTTCTCTTCACCTCCACAAAAACAACTCCTTCTCCCCATCCCCACACCTGGAAATAATGCCCCGAGCAGAGCTTTGCCTGGCTCAAAACCAAAGTAGCTCCATGGAAGCCAATGAGGCCACCTCGAATTACCACCAGCTGAGGCTGAGCCCTTGATGTTCCCCGTTACTTTCTAAATGAGCAGGAAAGTAGAAGAGGGTTTGCAGTTTCCCTGGTGCAAACCAAGAACAATTCTGTTTAAGCTGCTGGAGGGAATGACTGTATCACACGAGCAGAGGAGAGGACCTGATGTCATGCATCAAAATAGCAGGTCTGGTCAGATCAGGGCTCATCGGGGACCTAGAGGCTTCCAGGGTCTGCAGAACCAGGGAGGGGAAGGAGGGTGGGCATCCATAGACCCCCTCCAGCATTTGAGAGTAGGGTTTGTAGAGTGGGGTTGATGGTTGGACTCGATGATCCCAAGGATCTTTTCCAACCTGAATGATTCTGGGATTGTCAGGGTGGGAGCATACAGCCTTCACCCCCTTCCCATCACAGCTGTACCCAGGATGGGGAACCCCAATCCAGCTCCTCTCCAGCTCTCCCCTCAGCTTTCCCAGAAAACACTGACTTTCCTCTCTTTTGTTTTGTGTGGAAAAAGGTTAAATTCCAAATTAGCAATTTCTTCTAAAACCTGTTCCCTGCCCCACCACAATGGGCAGTGGGTACGTGTCAGTTGATGACAAGCTCCTCTGGAGCATCCAGTATTTAGTAATTTATTTTATTGGCTAATAGTTTTAAAACCAGTTTTAAAATGCTGCTTCTTATGTGTCCACGGCATGGGATAGCCCACCTCTAGCAGAACAACAATTTTGGGCAATGACACACCAAATTTTATCTCCTCTGGAAAACTGCATTAGTCATGCTATGCTTCTTTTCTCCAAAACTTGTCTGGTTTTGATGAAAATTTTCCATCGTGAACTTAAAACCATGGAAGGCAAAGGAAACTTTTGGGCTTGTCCAAAACAGCGTGATTCAATCCTAAATGCCGTTGCACTGAATACAAGTAGGTGAAAGGTTCCCATTCTCCCTCCGGTCCCGGCTTTTGATTTGGGAGAGAGATCTCTTCATCATCTGCTGAAATTACCCACCTCCCACGAGACCTTGCCCCCTGGCCCCTGCCTTTCCTTGGGAGAGGGGATCGCGATGCTCTGGGGAAGTCAAGGGCTGGGCCTTTCAAGACAGGCACAAAGGCCATTAAACCACAACTCCCAAGATGTGCCACTGAGGCATGTTGAGGTCAGAATGTTCCAGCTTTCCAATCTCCCTCCAGAATTTGGCATTTTTCTCTAGGAGAAAAAACGAGTAAACCGCATGACGTGTTTCCAGTCGGCCCAGCTAAGTTATGGAGCTCCCACGGGGGTAACAAAAGCACCTTCTGCATCTTGCTCTGGACTCTCCCAGTTCCCAGCCCTTTGTTTCTTCATGATAATTGGAAAATCAGACCCTTTTGAGATACCAAACGTCATCCCAGGACTCTGGGGGTACCAAAAAGGGGGTCTCCTTGTTAGCAAGATTCTGTCTCCGTGAGTCAGACTGAACCAGTTCAAGTCAGGGTTGGAAGGAAAGTGATTAAAGACCCAAAGCCTATCTATATGGCTGCTAATGCATGATAATTAACAGCTGCTGAATCCTGCTCTGTAGAAAGCCTGGAAATCCCTGGGTTTGTCCCACAGGACTTACCCCTTTGATGCCACTCACTAGCCAGGACTCAGTAGATATGGCAGGAGCCCAAGGGGAAGGAATCGGGGAGCATCGTGAGGTGAGAGGCTGGATTTGCCCCACAGGTCCCATTGCTGAGACCTTTTCTTGTCCCCGAAGCCACAAGCCAGGCTGGTTCCCTGACAGCGCACGTCTCGTCTCCTTCCCTAGGGGGGCAAGGCTGGCTGTGGGGAGGCTGCAGCGACAACGTGGGCTTTGGGGAAGCCATATCCAAGCAGTTTGTGGATGCTCTGGAGACCGGACAAGACGCCAGAGCTGCTATGAACCTGCATAACAATGAGGCAGGTAGAAAGGTGAGTCCTTCTCTCCTCTCCAGACCTGACAGCACATACCAGTTTGGCTCTGGCCATTCGTTTGGGAGAGTCACAACCTGCCATTACCAGAATGTATCCAGAAGAAATTGCTACCTTGCAGAGGAGAAGGGGATGGCAGCAGGACAGACCTAATGGGTGGTGATTGTTCTAAGGTAGCAAACTTTCTGAGTTGACACTGTTAATGGCTTCCTGCTGTCCTCTTTTCTCCCAGTTTGAGTAGGGGAGAACCATGGAGAAGCAAACAACCTCTGGGCAGGAATACTGTGGAGGGAGGGTTGACAACAAACCCACCCGTAGGCCTGGAGCCAGGTGTCTCCATGGAGTGTTGCACAGAAATGACCCCTCTGGACCTTCTCCTGAACCCACTTCTCTCTCTCCTCACCCTGTAGGCGGTGAAAGGGACCATGAAGCGGACTTGCAAATGCCACGGCGTGTCGGGGAGCTGCACCACCCAAACCTGCTGGCTGCAGCTGCCCGAGTTTCGGGAGGTGGGCACCTACCTCAAGGAGAGGTACCACAAAGCCCTGAAGGTGGATTTGCTGCAGGGGGCAGGCAACAGCGCTGCCAGCCGGGGTGCCATCGCTGAGACCTTCAGCTCCATCTCCAAGAAGGAGCTGGTCCATTTAGAAGACTCTCCCGACTACTGCCTGGAGAACAAGACGCTGGGGCTGCTGGGGACAGAGGGCAGGGAGTGCCTGAAGAGGGGCAAGGCCCTCAGCAAGTGGGAGAAGCGGAGCTGCCGACGGCTGTGCGGGGACTGTGGGCTGGCGGTGGAGGAGAGGCGAGCCGAGATGGTGTCCAGCTGCAACTGCAAGTTCCACTGGTGCTGTGCCGTGAGGTGCGAGCAGTGCCGCAAAAGGGTCACCAAGTACTTCTGCGTCCGCAAGGAGAAGCGGGAGAGGAGCGGGGGCGGTGGCGGCGGCGGGGCCAGCCGCAAGCTCAAGAGAAAGCTCTAACTCTCCTCTCCTCCATGGTCCTCTCTCTGACCCTTCTCCTCTCTCTGACCCTTCCCCATCAGCCCCCAGCACTGTCTCCCTTTGGCTCAGCTTTGTCTCGTTCCCAACGACCTCTCAGCGGGGCTTGGGCAAGGCAAAAGAGCTTGTATGAGCCCCTAGGTCTTGGCCATGCAGGGCATTTCTCATTAGCCCAGTGGGTGAAGACCCTCAAGTGTTGACAAATCAAGGTGAGATTTGGTCCCTTCGACTCTGAGTGACTCTATCCAGTGACTATGGGATTTTTATGGCTGAAAATGCAGGTGGTCTCCCCTTTTCAGCTTGTCTGTTCCCCCAAAAAGGCACCTGCTCTAGGCTTTTGAGTGAGAGCAACGCTTGGAAAAGCATAAGGAAGCTAAGATGGTACCACCCAGAACTGGGCAATCCCTAAAACAGAAGAGGCTTCCAGTGCCCCCCCACCAAAAAAACCCAAACCCAAAAATAGAGGCACTAAAAGAAAGTTGTTATTGCCTTTAATTAAGGCCTACACTATAAGGGAATAGAAAAAGGCACACAACTCCTTCCTGCAGCAAGCCAGGCTCCAGGAGACCTGCAGTGTCACTTCCCACCCTCTGACAGCTTTGCTGAGCTCCCCAAGCGCTTTACTTTGCGTTTGAGATGGCAGCAGCAAAACGGAAACTGCCCTTCCACCTGCCCATTAAACCGCTGCCCAAAAGAGAAGCCCCACCACTTGCTTTTTTCACCCCCTTTCTCCATATTTTCACCCCCTTTCTCTGTATCTTCTAAGCCTCCAAAGCCCGGTCTCCCTTGTCACCCCGGCAGCCCTGCCCCAAAAGCCCTTGATTGATTGATGCTATAAAGATGCCCTCACGCTTCTCCAGTCCCTTCCTCACCCCCCCCCTCTCCACCCCCATATCTCTCCCAGAGAGGAGGTGCCAACCAAGCCCCTTCCCCACCTCCCGGTGTCCTTGCCAAGCACTCTTACCCCACAGCTAACTAACTAAATCCTTCCTCCTAGCCTGAGAAAATAATGTCAGTCACTATTTAATGCTGTTGTAAATAGGAAAGTGAAGCACTTTGAAGTTTAATTTATTGCACAGTTACTGTGATGTATACAGGAACAGTTTTTCCTCTCCCGCTTATTGTATATATTCTATAGGCTAAAGCAAGCAGCGGGGAAGGTCGGGTTGATGCGTCCCTGTCCCCTGGCTGTGGTTGGGGTAAAGGAGGCGGGGGTAAGGGGTGGAAGAAGCCATCAGCTGCAGGACCTGGGGAAGTTCACTGCACCACCACGGTGACCTCCTCCCCTCCGGGCTGCGGTTACCCGGTCTCCTTCGCTGTTTGGAGCGTCCTTTAGCCAGACGAGAAGCCAGCAGAGCCAAGCTACTGGCCGTTAGACCTGTCTCGTAGCCAAGATTTGTAAACCAATAGCCAATGCAATAAATCAGTAGCCAAGTGCTTGCAAAATGTTGTGTTTGTGACTAAGTAGTTGGGTGGGGTTTTTTTCACCCCATGGCATGGGTGGAGGGATGTAGCTACAATTCTGAAGATTAAAACCCAGCTGCTTCCCCATCTGGTTGAGCAGAAGAGCTGACCAGTTCCCTCCACGCAGCATCACCTTGGTCCCTACCAAGAGGGGAAAGGGCCTGACTGCTCCTTGAGTTTTCATCCAACTGGGGGGAAGATGGGGACCCAGGTGCCCTCCTCAGAGATGATACGTTAAAGACACTCACAGACTGTATGTGTCCCTTAGTCACCAAATACCCCCATGACCCTAGGGCTACTCTCTTGAGGTGGGAATTTGGACCTTAGGGCAAGCTGGGGTCTCACCAGAGGAAGAGTGTTCACGCCAAGCAAGAAGCTGACCCTTCAAAAACAGCAAGAAACATTATTGGCTCATTCTGAGGGAAACCCTCATGGTTTAGTGACGTGGTTGTTTTATGAGAGTTAAGCTGATGGTTGGACTAGATGATCTTGAAGGTCCCTTCCAACCCAGGCAATTCTATGCTTCTATGAAACCTGAAACACTTCCACGTCACACACAAGCCACCAGCTGCTTGTGCAAACGTTCTTATTCCTACAATGACCCTGCCCTCAGTCTCCCTTGCACCTCCATCAGCAGTTCCTCCATCCCCTCGCGGTGAGAACGCATCCTTGGGCAGGAAAGCAAAGAGGTGGCAGGAGCCACCAGCAGGGAAAGCTCCATCATGGGCTGGATGAGGACCACCACAAGGCAGAGAGGACACCTTCTTGTCCCTTTGTGACCCCCTGTTCCAAAAAGAAACATAAGAAAGGCAGAGGAGGGCAAAGAATCTGGTGATGGGCCTGGAGAATAAATCTTGTGAAGAGCGATTGAAGGAGCTGGGACTGTTTAGTTTGAGGAAGAGGAGGCTGAGGGGAGACCTCATCACTCTCTACAACTACTTGAAAGGACATTGTGGAGAGGTTGGTGCTGGTCCCTTCTCACAGGTGATTAGTGATAGAATGAGAGGGAATGGCCTCAAACTGCAGCAGGGAAGGTTGAGACTAGACATTTGGAAAGAATTTTTCATTAAAAGAGTGGTCAGACCCTGGAATGGGCTGCCCAGGGAGGGGGTTGAGTCCCCATCCCTGAATGTGTTTCAAAGTCGTTGAGATGTGGTGTTGGGGGATCTGGTGTAGGGGAGAACCTTGTAGCATGGGGCTGATGGTTGGACCCAATGATCCCAAGGGTCTCTTCCAACCTAAACGATTCTATGAAAAGGAGAAGATGTGGAATTCCCACCTGTTTCCTCTCTCTCCTCAGGCTGTGCCACCCCATCTGTCCCCTGCTGCCATTCCTGCCCCACACAGTTCCCCCACGAAGGCTGTGGGGATGTGCCCTAGGGGGCACGGTGATGCCCGTCGGTGAAGGGGACACGGAGAGAACGTTACAACCACAGGCTGGGTTTTGTTGGTTCTTTTCTTCTTTTTTT
>VXBJ01004241.1:566356-595875 GCA_013400055.1 Nycticryphes semicollaris
ACCTCACCCCCTCCCCGGGCTCCCTTTTCCAATCCAGAGCTCTTTAGAGGGCTCGGGGAGGAGGGGAGCAGAATAGAGAAGGGAACAAAATGCTAATAAATCAGCCAGCCAGCCCTTTTTTTCCCCTCCCCTCTGTGGAGTCAATGGAAAGTGTCATTTCACATGCTAATCCCCCTCCGCTCTCTTCACACCACCTTTTTTTTCCCGAAAAGTGTTTGGGAAAAGTCCTTGTGGCCCGTTTACAGCTCCCCGCCGCTTCGGATTCCTTCTTGTCTAAGGCCGCGGCCCCCGTGTGGGTCTCTCCCTCCAGCAGGGCTCCTCACAAAAACCATCTCAACAAAGACTTTGGAGTTCATCAGCCTCCCACTGAAATTCACAGCTGCTGAACAAACTAATCCCCTCTCTCGGCCTTTCTTCCTTTCAATGGGTTCTTGGCTTCAAAGACACTTTGGGAAAGGACTTTGTGGGGACTCACACTGCCCCCTCAATAGAAGTTAGTGCAAGCATTATCTTCAGAGCAAGTGGCTTTACAAACAAATACTGCCTAACAATCTCTGCCCCTCCAGCTCCCCCAAACACACACACACAAGCCTCGCCTGCAGACATGATGTTATCTGCCATAGGATTAGAGAGCTCTGTTCTCTGTACCCGGGGATCCTTTTCCTACCTCCCCCCACCCCTTCTTCCCCAACTCTTTGTCAACCCCAAAGGCCTTCTCTCACCCAACAGAAAGGGCTTTTTCTCTCTCTCTCTCTCAAGTGGGCCAAGGGATGCTCTGGTCGCATCGTCCCTAAGACGGGAGGAGGAAACGCCGAGGAGCCGCTTGCCCACAGAGCAGAGATTGCTGCCAGCCAGCAAGGATAGTGCTATCCATAGAGAAGCATCTTCCAGCAGGATTCGTGAGGACATACACCACACCAGGGCCACAGGGATGGGGTTTACACCACCACAAGCCTCTCAAAGACCCCTTGAGCGAATNTGAAGGGGACCCGGAAAGAACGTTACAACCCCAGGCTGGGTTTTGTTGGTTTTTTTCTTCTTTTTTTTTTTTTTTTTTCTGGGAGAAAACCAGCGACATTGCAGCTGCAAAATGTGCTGACCTCAGCAGCGGGTTGGAGCCGGAGGGGTCCCCCCCTCCCCGGTGCAAGGAGCCCCCCGAGCTGTAAAGGCACTGGCTGCCATTGTGCGGGGGGATTGGATGCTTCCATGTATTCATTTCGGGTTTAATGAAGGCGCATTCCTCAGAGGAGAAATATTTACATTCAGCTTCCCAGGTGGCCACCTTCGCCCAGATGACACACAAACAGGCAGTTTCCACATCCCACCCCCTACCCCCCCTTCACCTCACCCCCTCCCCGGGCTCCCTTTTCCAATCCAGAGCTCTTTAGAGGGCTCGGGGAGGAGGGGAGCAGAATAGAGAAGGGAACAAAATGCTAATAAATCAGCCAGCCAGCCCTTTTTTTCCCCTCCCCTCTGTGGAGTCAATGGAAAGTGTCATTTCACATGCTAATCCCCCTCCGCTCTCTTCACACCACCTTTTTTTTCCCGAAAAGTGTTTGGGAAAAGTCCTTGTGGCCCGTTTACAGCTCCCCGCCGCTTCGGATTCCTTCTTGTCTAAGGCCGCGGCCCCCGTGTGGGTCTCTCCCTCCAGCAGGGCTCCTCACAAAAACCATCTCAACAAAGACTTTGGAGTTCATCAGCCTCCCACTGAAATTCACAGCTGCTGAACAAACTAATCCCCTCTCTCGGCCTTTCTTCCTTTCAATGGGTTCTTGGCTTCAAAGACACTTTGGGAAAGGACTTTGTGGGGACTCACACTGCCCCCTCAATAGAAGTTAGTGCAAGCATTATCTTCAGAGCAAGTGGCTTTACAAACAAATACTGCCTAACAATCTCTGCCCCTCCAGCTCCCCCAAACACACACACACAAGCCTCGCCTGCAGACATGATGTTATCTGCCACAGGATTAGAGAGCTCTGTTCTCTGTACCCGGGGATCCTTTTCCTACCTCCCCCCACCCCTTCTTCCCCAACTCTTTGTCAACCCCAAAGGCCTTCTCTCACCCAACAGAAAGGGCTTTTTCTCTCTCTCTCTCTCAAGTGGGCCAAGGGATGCTCTGGTCGCATCGTCCCTAAGACGGGAGGAGGAAACGCCGAGGAGCCGCTTGCCCACAGAGCAGAGATTGCTGCCAGCCAGCAAGGATAGTGCTATCCATAGAGAAGCATCTTCCAGCAGGATTCGTGAGGACATACACCACACCAGGGCCACAGGGATGGGGTTTACACCACCACAAGCCTCTCAAAGACCCCTTGAGCGAATCGCCTCGCTCCCCTCCCTGCTCCCCGATTTCCCTTCCAAGAGTTTTAGGGATGGTGCTCGCTGGGGTAATCCTGAAGGAAAAGGGAGCAATGGTGGGACAAAGGGGCAGGCAGAAGTTCCTGGAGAATCCATGCTCATTTCTCAGTGGTACAAGCGGCCTGAGCTGAACAAAGAGAGAGCCCACAAAAGGTACTACAGCTGGATCCAGGAAGGCAGAACCTAATGATAAATGATCTCAGGAAACTAGGACTTTCCATATGTACTTGTTAAGCAAATCTATGCCTCTGGGGCTACCCGGGGTCATTACACCAGTGCTGCCTCTGAAAATCAGCTCGTAACTCCCTGATAGGGGACAGCTGGGAGGCCAGACCAGTTGCCAGCTGCTCCCAGACAGGGTTGCAAAAGCTCTGCAAGACTCCCTTACACTTGGTGTTCGCCTCTGCCAGAAGCAGAACTAAAAAAGGCTGCTTTTCCCTGAACACAGGCGAGGGGAGAGTAACACCCTGAAATTTTAATAAACCCCAGTCCCTTCCCAGCAATGGCCCTTCAAATCTTCCCCATCCCAGCTTTGTCCATCTTTACTTCCTCCCAAGTCCTCCATCCAAAGCCAGGTAATAATGTCCTGCATATTCCAGATTTTCATGTGTGCTGATGGGCCGTCCTGTGGAGATGCACTAGGAAGGCAGCTGACAGCAAAAAGCAATCACCAGCTTCTTGAGATTATATCAGCCTTTTTGCAGAAGCTAATTTCATTAATTTCTCAGTATCAATGTTTTCACTTCACCCTTCTTACTACCTTAAAACCTTAAATGAAATCAACCAATAGGTTCAGATGTTATTAACTAGTGGGAAGAAATGACATTTCAATGGTATACATCTGATTTTCACACAGGCCAGATCCTCATAGAATCACAAAATGGTTTAGGTTGAAAGGGACCTTAAAGATCATCCACTTCCAAACCCCCTGCCCTGGGCAGGGACACCTCCCACCAGACCAGGTTGCTCCAAGCCCCATCCAGCCTGGCCTTGAACCCCTTCAGGGATGGGGCAGCCACAGCTTCTTTGGGCAACCTGTTCCAGTGTCTCACCACCCTCACAGCAAAAATTTCTTCCCAATATCTCATCTATATCTCCCCCCTTTCAGTTTAAAACGCTCCCTCCTGTCCTAGGCCTCCACTCCCTGATCAAAAGTCCCTCCTTCCCATCCTTCCTGTAGCCCCCTTAGGGACTGGAAGGACCTCTAAGGTCTCCCTGGAACCTTCTCTTCTCCAGGCTGAACAATCCCAACTCTCTCAGACTGTTTAAGTGGCATGGCTTCAGTGGTGTAACATTGGTTTCCAAAAGAAGACCTCATCAAGGGCGCTCTGCTTTACTTACTGACATCCTTCCAACTCCTGAAGTCAAGTATAAAACCCTTAACGCTGCTGTGATTCCTCAGGAGAACCTCAGCCATCCCAGGGACCTTCTTGTGTCTGATGAGATGAAGAGTTACAGCTGAGGCGGGTGGTCTGGAGAAGCTCGGTTCTCCAACCCTGCAGCCTTACGGAGTAAGGTCTGAGCTCTCACCACACCAGAACGGTTATTGTCCCACACCAGCAGAGCTCAGGATCTGATTTGCCCCACACAGTTCTCAATTGCCTTCCCCCTCCCCAAACTCAGCTCTCAGGGCATCACCCTGCAGACTGGGCCAAGTCCCCTGGAGCCAGAGGTGACAAACCTACGAAAAAAAGCCAGCAGCATCACAAAACACAGCTTTTATTTACTGTTCTGTAATCTCTCAGTGCATCAAACCGCAGCAATAGAAACAACACAGCAGCAACAAGGAGGCACTTTGACCTGGAAAGGAGAGAATGAGACGTGTCTTCTCCCCTCCCTTCGCAGATTCTTCTCCCCTCCTAAGTCTCCTGGCAGAGCAAAGTCTCCTGATTTGTGTAAGTCGCTGAGCCACAGCCCCACAGCGGCACTGTCGCTCAAGCAGAAAGCAGAGGAAGCAGGGGCTGGCCACAGCCAGATGTTGGGATGAAGCCTTGCTCCCAGCTGGGGCCCAACCATTACGCTGCCCAGTTAGCACAGAAGAGGAGGAGGAAGGTGAAGAAGGAGGATGAGAGGGAAAGATACACATACAAACACAGATGTGCTTTAAAATCCTGCCTGCCTTCCCACCCAGCCGCCTTCCCCAGGACAGATAGTTGCTTCATTCATCTATTTTACCCCACAGGAAATGCCACAGTGATGAAAAGCCTCAAGCTCGGCCCCTTCCTCGAGACCTGACAGCATCACCTCCTGCAGTATATTCCTACCACTGTAGTGCCAAGGGGCCTTGGAGAACCACCTTTGTAGGCAAAACGATTGCACCACACTGGGAGCACTGAGCTGTCTCCCCCTGTTCCAGCCTGGGCTGGTCAGAGTGGCTTGAGGGGGATTCTTTATGGGACCTGAACAAGCCCTGCTGCTCTTAAAGCCCCTAGAATGTACACAAAGCCCGATGGAGGAAGCCTTTAGATAACGCCAGTGGGCAAAAAGCCAACTGCACTAACATAAAGGAAGTGAAAAAAGGCCAGGAGCCAAAAAGGGTGACTTTTAGCCCAAAACCAGGATGCTCCAGGCTCTGGAGCGCACAGAGCAGTCCAACCCGTGAGAATTCTTGAACAGGAGAGAGCCCAGAGACAGAAGAGGGATCCAGCCCTGGGCCTGGAAATATAAAGGGCTCAAGCCTGCAGCTTATGGGGGGGAAAGATGTAAGGCAGGGGAGACAGAAGGTAAACAGGAGACTTGGGTGAAGAAGAGCGAGAAAGAACCCCAGCTAGCCCAGAGTAAGCTGGTATTAGCCCTAATTGTAGCAGGATATGGGTGCAGAGGGGCGAGAGGGTGAACCAAGGGTGAGAATGAAGAGAAAGGAAGAACCAGAGGAGAAATCCTCACTGCAGCCCCAGGGAACGGGGACACCCCAGCGTTAGGTCCCAAGGGAGCCCAGCCATCACTCAGGCAGTTCACACTGCAGCAGGGAATGGAGCACTGCAGGTGCCACAGCCCTGTTTGTCTCCTAAAAATAAAAAACCAAACAAGCAATCTCAACCTAGGCAGGAAGAAGTTTCCCCTTTGTGCCAGGGAAATAGGGAAGAGGGCCCTTTGTGCAACCTGGACAGCCTGAAATTGAGATCCCTGGGCTGGGAAGCAGCCTCAGACTAGTGAAAAAAAGAAGAGAGAGTAAAGAACAGTCTCCAGGAGTCCCAGGCCTCAGTTGGCTGTCTTGGAGAGCGGATGGGGCCAGCACAGTTCCTCCAGGCACTGGCACAGACTTAATTCTCCAGAGTCAGAAGGAGAGTCCACAACCTGCAGCACAACAAGGGGTGAGGGAGTCCACCAGTTCTTCTTGCACACCGTTCCACCTGCTCCACGCTTTACACGTTCAGCTTGCCAGCAATGGTCATGAGGACCTTCAGGATGGGCATGAAACCAGAGACCTCACTGAAACTGCTGCTGCTCACCACCTGGGTGTGAACCAGGAGACCCTGCTGGTAGTTCCTAGCCTCGATGCAGCGGGCAATTTCATGGAGACCCATGAGGATGGTTGGAGAGAGCTGTGGGGAGGGAGCAGAAATGAGTTAGCAGGCTCAGCACTGTAACACAGCCCCCTCCTTCCCTCCAAACCCTTCCCTTCCCTTCTCCACCTCCTCTTCTCCACCTCATCCTCACCAAACAGCACCTTCCACAGTCAAGCACCGGCAGGAAGGGCACCTTCCTTCTTCCTTCCATTTCCCAAGCCCCAACAAACATTAATCTAATCCCCAGACCAGGTTACGGTGAATGCAGATCCCAAGTAATGACATTTCAGCATTAATTATCTGATGTATTTGAGGAGGTCAAAGCTCCATCTAGCACAGAATCCTGTCTCTGTTCAGGCCTAATATGGACACTCAAGGGGGTGTGTTAAAAGGATTCTTCCCTTGACAGCTATCCCTTCAACAATTGGCATCAGCAGTTTCAGAGTTTTCCAAGCCAGAGGTTACATTAAGTTCACATTTAAAAACTAGCCCCAGTTGCCCATTCCAGTCTGGAACCCATCTATAGCCCAATATACTTCTCAGGGGCCAAACGACCCCCCCAAACACATCTCCAGCTTTTCCTTACCCTATGGGCCAAAGTTAAGGAAAATGAGGTAAGGCTGGCTGGATTCAAGGTGGGTTATAAGTTCTGACCCTCCCCTAGCTTTTTCAAGAGGATATGTGTTGGTAACACTGGGACAGAGGCCCACAACCCAGTGCAAAGTTGGGATCAGGAAACGGGCTGGATCGACAGGGAATGGTGGCATCTACTCACCGCCTGCTCCCGGAGCTTCTCATACAAACACTCCAACCTCTGCAGAGCATCCTCCAGCTTCCGTCGGGTTTTCTGAAGTGGAACAGGTATGGCTAGCTCTGCCAGAGCTTCAAAACCTCCTCTCCCAGAACCATCCTGCTCTCGCCCAGACCCTCTCTTCCTCCCACAGCACCTTACAGCTCAGTTGCATCTCAGTCTCTGCCAGGCAGGGACTGTGCTACCAGCCCGCCGTGCCCTCGCTGAGCCCACACACATGCACGTTACAAATACGGTCTCTCCCTAAGAAGCTGGATTTGTCCCCTTTTGCCATCTCCCAGCCCAAGCGTTCCTCCCTTCTGCCAGCGCTTGAAGACCACAGGACAGAGTGCTACCTCCAAAGCTTGAAAACACACCCAACTAGTTGACCCACGGGAGCATTCAGACAGCTTCACCCCATCTGACCCGAGCAACAGCTTCTTCCTAGTCTCCATGAGGAAAAGAGGGAATATCCTTCCCATTCCAGGTAATCACCGAGGAGAGGGCCTGAGTACAGAAGCTCTGACGGGAGCTGTTGTGACCTGATCTAGATGTTCCTGCTCTGGCAGAGGGATTGGACTAGATGATCTTTCAAGGTCCCTTCCAATTCCTGAGATTCTGTGATTCTGTTGCTACACACGTTGTCTGACTCCAGAACAGCAGTTTGGGCTCAGCACTCATCACAAAACCCTCTAAGCAGAGGTATTCTGGAAGGCTTCATGGTGTCCCCAAGCCCCGGGGGAGACTTAGAAACCTAACGTGGTGCTGCAAACACTGCTTTCCTGCTTCCAGTCTGGCCTGACACATTCAGGCAACGTGACATGTATGGCAACAGCTTTCCAGGGACCAGAGCAGAGGAATTACAGTGACTCGCACACAAAGACCGTCTGGCTTTCTCTTCCAGCCAGGATAACTCAGCCTTTCCCTCCGAGATCTGAGGATACTGGTAATACCATCTCTGCAGGAACTATCTACAGATCAAATCAGTGAAAAAAAGGAAGCTGAATTAGTCGGGTTATTTCTTCTGCTTTCCTCAGAGAAAAGAGCCAGGAGGACAGAAACATTGCTCCAGAGAGGAAATGAAGCAGTGGATAAGTGCTAGAGAACGCATCTCACCACCCAAGAGACAGACAAGCCTAAGGGAAGGAGGCAGATGGAGATTAACTTGGTTATAGGGACAAGACTCTTCCTCTCCTTTCCCAACTGAAAGAAAGAAGCACCAGTCAAACATCTATGAGGGCAATAAAGCCAAAGATCAGAGAAGGGAGGACTTACTGGATCAGTGGCCACAGCAGAGCAGCGTTGCACCAACCCTTCAAACGTGGTCTTCAGCGCCTGGTGCTCAGGGGGCACCTCCTTCCTCTCAACCTTCTCTACAGGTAGCTGCTGATACTGAGAGAAGAAGAAGAAAGAGAAGCAGCTGAGTGAATGCAAAAGGGGCATGAAAGGCTGGAGCTGGCTGATTCCTCCCCTGCAACTACAAACGGAAAGAATTTCACCCCTTGGCAAACCAGAGAACACCTGGAAGCACCGATTATCATCTTCACACTGTGGCAGAGCTTCAGACCTCTGGGAATTCCCATCAGGCTGACAGCCTCTCCCTCTCCCTCCACCACATCTGTACCCAGGTATCATTTTCCACCCTGGCAACTCCTCTAACATTCAGGCAGAGATGTCTTGTAAGGGGCTAGGGAGCAACGCAAGCCCTGCAGCTGCCAAGTAATGAGAATCTCAAAAGTTTAGCTGGTTTTCTACTTGACAAAGAGGTGGTGGCTGTGGAACGCCCCGCTTTCTCTGGGTACCTGCAGGCTGCCTTCCTTGGGTGCTCCTGGGGGTGACTGGCCAGGTTCTTGCACCCTGGAGAGCTGAGGGTGGATCCCTTGGGGCTCAGCGGGCAGGTTCATTACTGGAGCTGTGATGGGGGCCAGAGGAGTAAATTTGTCAGGCAGCTGACAGTTAAAAGAAAGAAAAGGAGAAAAAAAAAGTATTAAACACTCAGGCAAAACAAAGTCTCCGCGGAAAGTGAGTTGGTTACACTCTCCACAGTCAGATTCAACTTCCTTTCGAAACTGTTCTCAATGTAACACATCCCTGTTCTTTCAGCTCCCTGACCCACATGGGGCCCTTCCTTTTGCATCCCAGATGAACAGTCAAAGAGACAGCAAGAAAACTCCTTGGGGATTGTTCAATCAAACAGATCCGTTGCCCCTGAAAGCACCGGTCCTCAGAAAGCCGCCTTGGCTCTGCGACGGCACGAGTCCTGAATGTAGAGATTAGCAGCAGTAAAGTGTCCAACAGAGCAAGTGTTGGGGAAAATCCCACGACATGGGGGGAGAATCCTCTTGCAAACACTTCACCGTGCCCCTGCTAAGCCAGGGAGTCAGGATAGATTCGCTCCGACGGGGCTAGATCAAAAGGAGATGGCTTTAACAAGAGGCTAATCCTGTTGTAGTGAGCACAGCCTGAAGCAGGTTCCCAGCTACGCTGCCAGAAAAAGGGCGAGAAGTCTGTTCCAAGCTAAAAGAAGAGGAGCAGAGGGGTGGGAATGGTGCCAAAGAAGCTTCTTGTCACACCTGCCAGGGGGCAGCGGTGATAGAAAGGGTTGGGGGCGGGGGTATGGAGAGCATTTGTTGCAAAAATGCTCAGCTCACAGGTCCTCCGGTGCAATCACTGCGTGGCAGGCAGCTCACAGCTACACCTTCCCCAGCTTCTTTCAGCAGAAACTCCTCATCAGTTGGTACGAGCATCTGGGGAGGGGAAATGCTGCCCCCAGCTGTCAGGTGTGAAGCCAGTGGGATCTCCCCAGCCACTATCAACAAAAAAAATCCCCAAAACCCACAAAAAAAACCAAACCAGCATAAGGGCAAGGCATATGTGTGTGTGTGTGTGAGATTAACAAACAATTTCTAGCAAAGAGTGAACTGCAGTCGGCCTGGGAAGCGGTGACAGAGCGTCGCAGATGACAAACGCGTCACGGAGAACGGCCACCCCGGAGAACGGCACGCGAGTTTGGATGGCAAAGGGCCAAGATGACTTCGACACCAGCCCTTAGTTATACACGTAATGCCCAAGTAGACAGACCAACACGGAATGAGACCTGCTGAGCGTTGACAGGGAGCGTTTATAAGAACCTATCCGTTGCGTGGAGCTCCCTTGGCTAAAAGACAATCAACACTCATTACGGCTGAAAAGCTTACCTTTTTCTTCTGAGGGCCTCCTCTGACAGCGGAGGGATCGGTCCAAGATTCCTGAGCTGATGGGAATGAGAACAGGACACAAATGTCAGGCACTGGGAAGGTGGCCACAGCAAGAATTCATTTTTTTGTGTGCGTGGTTTGGAATTTCCCTCAGCAAAACGGCCTGTGGCTCCGATTCCCCACATCGTTCCACCTTCAGGTCATTTCACCCAAGGAATTTCAGGCCTGGCTCATGGGCCCAGCAGCTGCTCTTGCTTCCCTTTTTGTTTCTTAATTACATCTTTAGCATTCCAGTATGTGTGCAGGCTTCACGAGGTGATGTCTGATCAGGTGGAGCTGGTTGCACACCCACTCCCACACAGAAAAACTACCCAAATCTTTCCACATTCTGCAGAGGCTGCAGAAATCAGCGTCAGGCATTAACCTCGGTGAGCACCTGCCTGTGTGCACACAGAAGGGGTTCAGGGAGCTCCTGGGCTTCCCCAAAGCAAGAATCTGGTGCTGGGGTACCACAGTGAGGGCTCTGTGATGCTCACAGGAGTGCTTCACAGTGGCAGCCACAGCAGTGGAGGTTGCTGTGATAAAGAGAGGGGGGGGAATGTGTAAATTTAGGGGTTGGTTGAAATTTTCCCCTTTCAAAATCACGTTCGGAACCAAACCTTAGCAAAAATCACCGGCTTCTCAACTAGAAGGGAATAGACTTCACCAGTAAATGCCTTGGGAGCAGAGGGGTGTCTCAGTAGACACTTCTGTGGTACCTGGCCTCTAACCTCACCCCAAGTAATTAAAAATCCATCAAGCAACGTGATGTCTAAAGACTTGGGACCACACTTCATTCTGCGAAGGTCAAATTCCAACTACCTTGCCTGCTGCTGTCCTGGAGGGTACCTGCATCTTCAGACTGTGCTTCTTTTGTCACCCCAGTATTAATAACCTCAGGCTCATGAGACAGGAATAATCTGTGAGAAAGTGGCATAATTCTAAGGGGCCATATCAGAACTGCTGGAGCTCAGTGACACAACTTAATGAGCCACTGATCCTGAAGGGAGCTTTAAAAAAAATCACAGGGGAAAGATGCAAAAGGTGCTTCATTACTTTAATTACCTTTATTATTAAAATTCTGGCAGCCTCTTTTTGCCCTCCCTTTTCCCATGATTTCGAGACTCGCTCTCTGATGAGTTTGGATCAGCAGTTTAATTAAGTTGGCACTTATTTCTAGCTTGGGGATTCTGTGCCCTAGAACTCCGCTGGCCCCCACCGAGCCCGTGGCCTAGCAGTCCCCCTGGCACTATTCCAAGCCAGTGGCACTTGGAATCCTCACAGGAAACAGCTATTTAAATGATAGTCTGTAAGGCAGGCACTTCATCATCAGACATGAGATGCCAGGACCCTGCTGCATTTTGCTGGGATGGAACATGGACTTTTTTTTTTCCCCCCCTTTGCCCCCCCTATGCTACTCGTGAAAGAGAATTTCTCACCAAGCCTGAAAGAAGTGCCCCAAGGCAGCAGTCTCCAGCAATGCCTGTCCTAGAAAAAAAAACAACTAAGACCATCCCAGGCTGGAGCTGGGGATTATCCCAGCCAGAAGGGAGATCAAGACAGGTTGCTGTCCTTCACCCTGTCCCTGACACTGCTCAGGAGCGTGGGATTCCTACAAGTGGAGATCTTTCTTCGTGGCACCAGTAAATGTGTGTTCATGGGCTGTTCAGATCACTTTTGGTGATTTCCAAGGCGAGCAAGTTTGGCTGAGCAATCTTATAGTCCCTTTCCAGGCTAAAGAAAAGCACCCCAGTAAAACCACAACAGTAACAGCAGGCAAGAAAGCCCTCTCCAGGAAGCCCGTTTGCACCATTGACCCAGGCATGCCTTATGCTGCCATTAAAACTGGGGGTAAATGCTGCCAGCAGAAAGGAACTTCCAAGGGATCTTTCTTTTAACTGGGAAAGACTGGGATCTTTGGTTTCTCTGCTGAAGGGACAACCCCCTTTCCAAAGTCCCACTCCACACAGCAAGGTTTGCTTGGTGGTGTAAGTGGCTCCCATGTACTCAGATTTTCTAAATAAAGGGGAGACTCCCTGTTTAATCTTTTGTGCCTGGGAGATGGTCTTTGGTGCAAGCAGCAGTCTTCGTGCAGAGACAGCCCACCAAGACATTGAGCCTTACCCCACTGAAACGTAGCCTGGAAGATACCTACTCTCCATCATCAATGAATCCCAAGGGAAGAAATCAGTACAAAGCATCAGGCAGAAAAGCTCTATAGCCCTAGTTCTCCCCAGCAGAAGCAGGTGAGACTCAAAGCCAAACCTTGCCCTCCAACTAAAGTCAAAAGGGCTTTCCAGTTCCCCCAAGTGTGCTTTGGAAGCTCTACTTCCCCAATGCTCATGCTGGGACCCAACTCTTCCAAACCACCTGAGGAAAGCAAAAGCACAAGGTAAAGCCCTGCTTAAAGCTGGGAATGTAACAGGGAGAAAACAAGAGATGAATTTCAACCACTGGCCTGTTCCTTGCCTAGAGAACCAAGAAAGGAAAAGGCACTGCTTCCCTGTCCCCGTTGACCAAGCCTGAAGGGACACAGAGAATGCTCTAATTCCTCCAGAACTGGAAGAAATTAGAGAAGGAAGAATCTGGAGCCCCTGCTTTCTGTACCCAAACTCACCAGTGCTTTCATTTCACTTCCAACATCCCCTCAGGACAAGACAGTCCCCTACCCCAGTTGTATAGCTCCCCAGGCGTGCAAGGAAACAACAGAGAGCGTTGAGCATGCACACATGCACACACAGTAAAAACGTGCACACACACACACACACCCCCCCAACTTCACTGGAAGCAGCAACATTGCCCCACATTTCACTGGAAGCAGCAACATTGCCTGCCCCACAGGTCTGGAGGCTTCTCTGGGTACTACCTGCATGATCCACGTGGGGATCTAGCCAAGGGAAGAAACCTGAAAATCAAGGCAAGGTGGGAGAATCATCATCACCAACAGCTTTTACACAGTGAGTAACGTCCCTCACAGCTATTCAGAAGGAATTTGTCCAGCCTTATCTTAGAGCCTTTATATGTAGTCCCCACAGGCTTCAACACAAGTGGGATTTGCTGCCCTTGGTTAAACACAGCTCAGCAAAGGACTCCAGGTGGAGGCAAACCTCAAAGCCTCACTTCCTTCACCCTCACAGTACATTTGGAGAAGCATGTGCTCAAAAAAAAAAATCTAAGGATTGTCAGCCTGGTTGTTAGGGAACAACACAGCATGGTCAAACCCGTCCCCGGAGAAGGCAAATAAAGCAGCAGCAAGCTCCAGATGCAGTGATGTTGTGGGAAATAGAAAGAGGGAATGCCCATCCCTTGGGAACGAGGCCCAACACCACTCTTTTTCTTCATCAGGCTATTGAGGACTTCACAGTACTCACAGGCCCGGCTGGATTCAAGCTACAGACCCAAAGGGGAAAGGCTCCAGGTCCAGATCACTGCACAGAGGAATCCAGAAGTGATTCCCTGGCAAGCAATTTATGGCAACAGGAAAAAAAAAACAAAACAAACAAACAAAACAAAAAAAAAACCCCAAAACCAGAGGGAGAACTAGAGAACTAGAGCACAGCAGGCAGAGGAATTCTATCCTAAGCAAAGGGTATCCCACAGACAGAGAAGCAGGATCCTGTTTCAAATGCATTTCTTGTGTGAGTTACAATAAGCAGGGGTGAGATCAGCAAGGATCCCACCAGGCATTCCCTGGGAACCCCCACCCACTCAGTCAGAGCAGATACCTCTGGGAGTGGGTGACTTCTCAGGGTGAGCTGGGGACCTCAAGAGACACAGCACCGTGTAACTACAGCCTGGGGGTCAGAGCAGCTGGACAGGCTGAACGAAACTGTCATCGTTGCTGTGTTTCACCACCACAGCAAGACTCAGCACAACGTTCCTTAGCACCACATCTATAGCCTTTAGGGGGACAGACCAGGCCTCAGAAGGTCCGTGTCTGCCACGTAGGAGTGTCCTGGAGACACAAGTCACACGGACAGTACTTACCTGTGGGAGGAGGAGGAATGCTTGCTGCTGGCAGGGGCTTAGTAGATGGAGCTCCAGGACCTCCCTGAGGGTAACCCAAGTTCATGGGAGAGTTGAAAGGTGCTGATGAGAAACCTAGAGGAGGCTGGCTTGCCACAGGAAGAGGACAAGGAAGCGGAGATGACGGGACCGAGGCTGGAGTGAAGAGGGTAGGTCCAGGTGGTGGAACACCAGGAGATGGCATGGGCATGGACTGTCCTGGCAGAGAAGGCTGGCTGGGGTAGGGAGCAGGACCAACAGGTCTGACTCCTGCTGGTCCAAATGGCTGAGGCTGTGACATAGCTACAAATGAAAAACAGAGTACATCAGCATCACTTGTGTCTGTGCTAACTACTCCCGATGCTCTCCTTCATGCCTGTAAGTCTGTCCTTCTCCAAGTCATACCCTAGAATATCCATGCCAGGTGTGTCCTCCATAACATAGGAAATTCCATCTAAACATGAGGAGGAACTTCTTCCCAGTAAGGGTGGCACAGCCCTGCAACAGGCTGCCCAGAGAGGTGGTGGAGTCTGCCTCTGGAGACATTCAAAATCCACCTGGACACCTTCCTGTGCAGCCTGCTCTTTGGGGTGACCCTGCTGTGGCAGGGGGTCGAACTGGACAATCTCCAGAGGTCCCTTCCAACCCCGTATCATTCTGTGATTCCATAACCTGGGCTACACGAATCAAACTCTGCTGCAAAGTCAGCTGTGGTTTCTCCACCCTTATATAAGCTTAATATCAGTGGATGTGGAGCAAGAGTTGCTAGAACTAGACATGTCAGAAGTGGCGAGAAGCCTCTCAGGCAGCCGAGTTGCTCTTTGCAAGTAACAACAGGCCTGCGAGGACGAAAGTAGAGCTGCCATCCACGATGAAGGCTTTCGCCTAAGAAAACCTGGAGAACAGACACAACCCTCAGAAGATGCTCACCTGGCCCCGAGATGGTTGCTGGAACCAAGCCCAGGTTGTACTGTGGGTACGGGGGCCCTCCAGAATAGACGCTTGTTTGTGGACCCGTGCTGGGCTGGGGAGGGGTAACGTGGTGAGGGGTCATGGACATCGCTGGCACTGGCTGAGGTGGAAAGAGGGAAGGCACTGAAGGCTGAGAAGGTGCTGAAGGGGCAAATGATGACTGATAGTTGGGCTGCAATTAAGAAAAAAAAAAAAACAACAAAGAACTTGCAAATGCCCAACAGTCGTGTCCATACACATACAACCAGCGGCTCTTTCTATCCCTGCCACTTCTCAGACAAGAGAAGATGCTGCCGCTCCCAGTGCCCTGGATGGGTTGGGTTAAAGGCCTTTCCTACCACATCACTTGCTCAACAAGCTGGGCACCACACTCTACAGGGTATTCTCCAGCTCTCACTAGGATTAGTCCTCAGGAGCCAGTGACTCCTGAGGAAATAACGAAGGAACAATAATGAAGTAATAGAGGCTGGAAGCAAAACTCCCTGAAGAGTTTTCTTGTGCAAGAATGGAGACTAAGCCACACTACACTAATTTTACTGAGATATGAGTGTGAGATGGGCATAGGAGAGTAAACCATGTCCCCCTTTCCCCTCAGTATGTGAGATCTCAGTGGATCACTTGTAACAGTCTCCTCCAGTGACTGCAGGTGGGACAGGGCTTTGTGAAAAGATGTCAAACAACCTACTTTTGGATTATCACAGAGCTTGTGTTGGCTCCAGCGAAGGACATCACTGAGGGTTCCTCAACGCCTGCAATCTGCATTATCTCATCTTACTTCATAGGCCTTCCATAACCCAGCACCCTTTCCCCCTCTCCCCAACACCTGAATTTAAGACCTACCTTCTCTGGGTGTCTGGGACCTGTTTTGTGGGCTGCTCCTTCAGCGGTGGAAGCCCCTTTGGCTGCTGGAGATGCATGTTTAACAACACCGACGTTGACACGATTGTAGGGAAAAGGGGGTGGCTGCTGATCACCCACATTCTCTCCTTGAGCATGGAAAAGCCGGTCTCGGAGCTGCTCAATCAGGAGCTGAAACAAACCAGGCTTTAGGAGAAGTGTCTTGAGAGCCTCGGACGAAAGGTGCCGGAGAGGCATTCAAAGCAGACCCTGACCCAAAGCACTGAGCATCAACCTCTAGAACTAACTATTTCCCCAACAGCCACCAGGAAAAAAACCAAAACAACTGTTAGTGACAATCTGGGACATCACCTGCCACATTCCCAGGCAGATGAAGTCGCACCGATCGTTCCCCCAGTCTTTCAACTTTGCCCTCCCCAGTCTCTGACCACATTTGAGCACTAGATTGTTTCAAACTACAAGGTGTCCTCCCCATTCTCTGCCTCTACCAGATAGTTTTAGGAATAGAAGCAGCTTCCCCAGAGAGCCGCTTCCCAGCATGGTTCTCCAGGGACTGTTTTACAGTTCTACAGCTCCCTTCCTTTTCCCTGAATCAAAGGCAATACAAAGAAAAAGCAAAGATAAAAGCTGTGTCCTAGGGAAAAAAAAAAACCCACACGCACCTCTGCTCTCAGGTTATCATAATTAAGGTGAAACCTCAAAGTCCTGGTGCATGTCAAAACCCAAGTGCTCTCACATACAAGGCATCATTTTTCCCCCATATATCATATGCTGTGTTTCCCACAATAACCTGTTTCTCACTCACCTCCTTAGAGCTGCTGGGCAGGTAATTCATGGCAGCTGCCAAGCATCCTTGCGATGCCAGGAGATTGGCATATTGGGTGATTCGTTCTGCCAAGACAGGGCCCGGCGCCGGTCCTGCCGTGCCTCGGAGCATCTCGATGGACCTGCTCAGCACCATCACCTTCTCTATGAGGTCCTGAATAAGGCAGGAATGGGGGAGAAGAAATTAGATGTCTCAGAATCTGAATTGCTTTCCTGGCCCATCTCACTCTGAGACAACACCAGGCGGCTTTTCCCACTTTCGACTGACATCAGGTCCATCATGAACACGAGTCACTCCACTCTGCGCCAGATCCTACCACTGGTTACCATTTCCTCAGGTGCATTTTGTGGAGAAAAAAAAAAACCAAACCAGGAACCAAACCCTGATGCTGCTACTTTTACGGTAACGGGAAAAAAGAAAATCAGAAGCCACAGGGACATCCCAATCAACTGTGATCTTTTTACTGGGAAGTTTCTAACTCTAGGAGTTAAAAGCTATCAGCTTGGAAGAGGAAGGATTAAAATTATACCATGAGAAATTCACTGGGGAAAAACTACCACTGCTGACAAATAGATCAGAAGGGTTTTAGGTATTCAAAGCTCCTTCAGCTCCTAGAAATCAAAATAATGCTTATATCCATAGAATGATTTATGCATCATTGGCTGATAGCCAGTATCTAGGAGGAAGCCAGTTTCAAACATAAGGTAAGATACCGAAGATGCTGCTGTTATTCACTAGTGGGGCTGCAAAGCAGAAGGCATTACCTGCAGAGGGCATTATCTGCAGGTATCTGAGTGGAAGACTTGCCTGATTCATTCCAGTGACTGGAGATATCCACAGGGGTTAGGTGACGTAGCCAGGACTAGTTTGAGTATAACAGGTAACAAAACACTGACTTCGAAGCCCTGATTCATCTGCAAGCTGTGGCTTCCCCACACAAAATGGTTCTACTTGCAGGGGGAATAGTACAGTCTAGACTTTATGTTATTTTGCCAGGGGCTGTTCTGAAGGTTCTTGTTGTATAAGGTACAGCCAGATAACCGGAGCGTTACAGTTAGACAGGAGAAGCAGAGCAGCAAACCTACTCCCAGGCAAGTATCACTAAGAAAACAGGTAGAGTCTGAACTTCCCTGATTAAAAAGAAGCTCAGACATGACATCAGTGTACAAAGACAGGCAGGTAGGCCATAACTCTTGCCCATGGCTGTACAGTAGAATATAGGAAGTTCCATTTGAATATGAGAAAAATCTTTCTAGTGAGGTTGCCAGAGCCCTGGCAGAGGCTGCCCAGGGAGGGTATGGAGTCCCCTTCTCTGGAGACCTTCAAGCCCCTCCTGGATGCAGCCCTGAGTGATGTGCTCTGGGCAACCCTGCTTTAGCAGGGGAGTGGGACTGGGTGATCTCGAGAGGTCCCTTCCAACTCTGACAATTCCATGAATGCAATCGGTACTCTCTAAACACACAAACCCTTAACATTTACGAGTGCAAGTCTCCTTTAGCCCATAATCCAAGCTCAAAGGAGACAGCTTGGTGATTATGAACAGGTCTCTGCTCTCTGCTGGAAGCCAGATACTCCATTTGATGGGATAATGCAAACGGATCGGGGCTACCAGAGCAGCCTAAAGAGAAGTCACTGTACCTGCAGGGCAAGGGGTGACGAGGTCTCATGGTTTTTCACCCAGCACTCCACCAACCTCTCCACGTTGCCTGATGAGATATAGCAGAGGCAGGCATCATTGGACAGGGCTGCATCTCCCTCCGACTCCAGGCGGGCACCCAGCATGTCTAGAGAGGAAGAAACACAGCCAACGTTTAACACGCTTTCTTTTTGAGGAGCTCCTTAACTTCTGTGCTCATCTCTTCGGAATCCTGCTCGGCTTGGCATGAAAAGGTGTTGAGAGCTTTGTATCTGCAGCTAATTCTGAGATAAGGCAGAGCAATGGCTATCACTAAGGAATCCCAAAGCAACTTGGTTGAAAAAAGAAGTGATTTTTACAGACCTGAAATATCAGCATATATAACTTTACACTACGACTCTCAGCTACAGTGTGTATGTATCTATATACATCTATATATAATATGCATATATTCTACAACTCCATGAAAGAAGGTTGTAGAGAGGTGGGGGGTGGTCTCTTCTCCCAAGTCACAGGTGATGGGACAGGAGGAAATGGCCTCAAGTTGCGCCAGGGGAGGTTCAGGTTGGATATTAGGAAAAATGATTACATGGAAAGGGTTCTTAAGCCTTGGACTGGGCTGCTCAGGGAAGTGGTTGAGGCACCATCCCTGGAGGGAGTTAAAAGCCAGGTTGACATAGTGCTCAGAGACACGGTTTAGTGATAGTTTTTATCAGGGTTAGGTCAATGGTTGGACTGAATGATCTTAAAGGTCCCTTCCAACCTAGATAATTCTGTTCCATGATTCTCTATCATTCCTCTTAACTCAACAGACCACACTTATTAAGTTCCAGCTAGCTGTAACAAGTAAGGAGTGCTTTGCTTCCCCAACAGCAGCCACTTCTTTCTGTTAAGCTGCCCTCCCATCAGGGGAAATTGTATCAATCGTAGAGTAGTTTGAGTTGAAAGAGACCTTTACAAGTCATCTAGTCCCATCCCCATTGCAATAAGCAGGGACATCTTCCGCTAGGTCAGGTCCTTAGAGCCCTGTCCAAACCTGACCTTGAATGTTTCCAGGGATGGGGCATCTACCACCTCTCTGGGCAACCTGTTCCAGTGTTTCACCACCCTCAATGTGAAAAATATCTCCCTTCTATCTAGTCTAAATCTACCCTCAAATCAAAAGGTAGTAGGCTGCACACCACAGAGCTGAGTGTAGTCCTCGTGCTTGGAGTATGTTAACAAGATGGCCAGTGCCTCCTTCCAGCTCCGTAGATCACACGTGCAAACAATGTCTTGCCAGTTCTGCTGCACGATGGAGGAAAGCAGCTGGAAGGGAAGCAGAAGGCCTGTCGGTCACTGAAGACAAAGATAAACCAAGTGTTTAAACAAGGGCACCCACCGGGAGAGCTCACTTTCAGGCACACTTCCCCCTCTGCAGCACCCACCTCACTGTACATATACCAACCTCAACCTCAGCATCCCAATATTAACAGTAATTGGAATGAAATTCCGCTAAAGAAAGTAAAAAAGCCCAACAAAACACTTAAAAGAATATGGAAACAGCCTCACTAGGCAAGAATAAAGACCTGTCTAACACATACCCTGTCCCAGAGAGGCTAATATCAATGACTGGGAATGTGGTGTTGGGATATCCCACCCTCTGTTACGCTTCCTCATTTGTCAGCTAACGAGACTGGACCTTCCAAGCTGAGCTGTAAAGGGGCAGTACACGTCAAAGGTTGCACACATGGGGGAGCTGAGGCAGAAGATTAAAAGAAAGGAAGAGAGAACACAGACATCCTAGGTGGGCATAAAAATACCAAGAAATGAGAGTAAATGCCTAGCCAGGAAGAGACACCCAGATGCTGCCAACCTTCAACTTCCTCCCAAACTATTTCCACGCACATTCAGACAAACACCTGCCAAGTTACTGCTGAGGGGGTACACAAAACCGGCACTTACCAGGGAGAGCTTTGTCTTACGCTTGGCAAAGTAGCGTTTCTGGGTCTCCTTCAGGAGGTTCTCCCCACCAGCTATAGCTAAGATGATGGCATCAGCAAAGCGCTCTGCCCGCATGCACAGCTCCACCGCGCTCTCAAAATTCCCCAACAAAAGGGCCTGGCTGATGAGTCCGTCCGTATCTACGGAGGCGAGAAGCAGAGTCAACCCACAGGGGCATCACCCAGGTGAGCTGAGGCTGCTCGTTTTCAAAACTAGGCAGTGAACATGACATTAAGTCTTCCATCATCTAGAAGATTCTTCTAGACTTTTAAGGGGTCTCTTATCTGCAAGGAGCATTTCTTCGCACGATGCTGAGGGACGCTGCGTGACACTGGGATAGGTTATGTCTTTTAAGAAGTACCCATCTGCTGGAGTGGACCAGATTCTTCCTGGTCTCTCTTAATTTTCTGGTTTTCCCCTCTTCTCTCCTTTTTCTAAAAGGGCAGAAACACACTTCATACAACATACCTTCTGTGACAGGAATCTCCAATGTGCTCATATCCTGTGGGACGAGGTTGTCGAAAAAGGCTGAAGAGGAGGAAACAGCAGCTACATCATCACTGGAATTTACCAAAAGCTGTGCAAGGAGTACGAGAAGCCAATTAATTCATTGAACACACAGATCCTGTCCAAAAAAAGGTTTAATGAACTACAGAGCTTGATGGGGCTCCTGTCCATTGTGTTGAGCATGCTCATATAGATTTGTTTTCAACTTGGAAATCCATCATGCAACGTCAAGAGCCTTGGTGGCCAGCGTTCATCAACTCAACTGCCAGCCCTTGAGCAAAGCTGAACAATTATGGATGGAACAGAGACAAACCCAACAAGTGATATCTGGAATTACCAGGTGGGATCACAGCCATGCTTGGTGCTCTATCGAAATGAAAGCCATAACTGCTATCCCTAGAGTATCTCAGCCAGCAAGTGTTTAAGGTTTGTAAAGAAGATTAGTAATTTGAGCATAGCAGTTTTAGATATCTCTAGAGGAGCAAAATTTACAGCACGTGGTGAACCAGGCCTTGGAAAGCATCTGAAGAGGGACACCCCCAAATTCCCTGAGAATACGTTTCGAAGGATGGAAGTGAAAGGGAAAGAAATGCAAAAGAAATACCACAGCAGAAGCTTCACAGAGGAAATCCAGAACTGTAGCATGAAGTTAAAGCTGGGGTGAGGCTAATTCTACCATTGAAGAAATCAGCACTGGTCAAGCAAGCCTTCTCGCAGTGTTAACAGCCAGGAGTCCGTCTTCATCATTCCCTGATTTGTCTCAAAGCCAGAAGGGACCGCTATGATCGTTTAGTCTGACCCTGTGAGGGTCTGACAGGCCTGGGAACTGCCCTCTGCGATGCCTGCCTTGAGCCCAACAACTTGTGGCATGAATGAAACCTGCCCGTTCATTCACTGCTCTCCCAGTTTGACAAGACGTTCAGGACATACCTGATCTGGCTGCGCCGCATTTGTCTCATCTGCCTCAGGAAGGGGCTGTTTATCTGGGATTCCATTACTCAGACATGAGGTAATCTAGAGAAAGTAACAGACAGAGTGAAGCCCCTCTCAAAGGTTCGAGCCACCAAGTGACTCAAACCCCAGGCACAGTTCCCCCAACTCTTTCACCTGTTTGGAAAAGTTCCACACCTCTCCCTATTCCTGGCTGAGCTGCCTATCAGAGGTTATTTATCCTTCTCAGAGCATTGTTCATGCTGCTGCAAGGGTTTCCTTCCCTGCAGCTCCATCACTGCTATGGCCAGGACTGTCTTCATCTGTCACCACCTTCCTGGCTGAGGAATCCCCTGAGATGCAGAGAGCTGGATGCTAGGAAGAAGCTCTCGCAACAGCACTGTTGTGATACGCTTCCCAGAGCACCAACAACTGGAAACAAGATAACGGGGCTCAAGACCCAGTTTTTGGGTTTCATCCACTACAGTTACAGTTATACTCTTAAAAATGCCCGCATTTGCTTTTTAATGGGGGATACTTGAGGTGCATCTTAGCTGAAATGTCATAGTTTGGTCTTTTGTTTGCTGTGAGATCACTTAGCGAGTGGGGACCCTACAACTCTTCCCACGGGAGCTTTAGTCCTGTAAAGCTTTCTCTCTGTCAGAAAGACCCCTCACCTTTTTTTGCAGATCCTCTTTATTGTAGCCCAGCAGCTTGAGGAGTTTACTCCTGGACTCCTGCTCCAGATTCACCTGAGGCCCAAAGCATATTGAAAAAGACAAGAAAACATGTAAAACCCTTGACATCTACACACTGCCAACGGTTGGCTGCTTCTGGCAGCAGCAAAATTTAAGAGTTCAGTTTACAGATAAGGAGGCTCAACTACAACAAGTCCACCCAGGGACTACTGTGGGAAAATTTACTGTGGAATTTAAATTGTGATCGAAGTCCTGATAAAAGTAATGAGAAAAGGGTGAAATTCAAGTTTGTCACGTAGTTAGAACCGAGGTACAACTGCGAATCGGGGCTCTGACTGTGTGCATACTTGGTGTACTGGGTCATTAATTTCCTGGATGGTCTATGAATTGCCAAGTTAATCTCTGCATAGAGACGATGAACTGATTTGAAGTCCAGACGAAACCAAGACGAGGTGGTTGCCTGAACTCCTAGGTGGCTTCGCAAAAACTAGTTAACTAATTGCTACAGAAGCTCCCTGGGTGGGGATTTCAGACAGTCCCAGAGGTTCCCACACAGCCTAATTGACAGGGGCTATTTGTACAATTTAATCACGATTAATATCCTGAAAGGAGAATCTGTGTCTCAGGAAGTCCCAGGCTGTTCTTAGGACAGAAGTGACCCAGCTGTACGTGGATAAGATACTTGCAAATGGTCCATAGAAACTGCTCTTGCAGATGCAGAAGTGGTCGTGCAGGACAATCTAATGTAGAGAAGCTTGGTTTTTTGTTTAAGACAGTCAATAGTAACATATCTTGTATGTGCTGGAGTGGTCTCACAGGACCATGGGCCAGCTGGATTATGAGAATTCTCTAGAACGACAGGTTGACACATCTCATCCAATACACATGAAGACACTGGTGCAATGATCCTTGCAATGGAGACCACCAATGCCTCCTAGACAAGACACAACTATCCTGTTCAAGACAGATGAACCCCCATGCAAACCTAATGACAAAATGATGTGGGGTTTGAAGGAACCTCTGGAGACCACCTAGTCCAACCCCTCTGCCAGAGCAGGGTCACCCAGAACAGGTTGTACAGGAACATGTCCAGGTGGGGTTTGAATGTCTCCAGAGAAGGAGACTCCCCCACCTCTCTGGGCGGCCTCTGCCAGGGCTCTGCCACCCTCTCACAGGAAAGAAGTTCCTCCTCATATTTAGATGGAACTTCCTATGTTCAAAGTTCGTGTCCGCTGTCCCTTGTCCTTTCACTGGACTTTCTAATAATACAAACAAGATGCCAAATATTTCTCCCCACACATACAGTCTGCCTGGGAGTGTCCATAAAACACCACCCAGCACCACCAGAAAGATGGCCACTCCTCATTACCAAACTCCTTTGTATTACCAAATTGCCAACAAAACCAACCTCACAGGTAGGACTACAGTCAGTCCTCGTGCCACCACTTTACTGGGGAATCTCATTGCACATTTGGACTTTGCTTTGAGAATTAACAGCAGAGCTCCACAGGTAGCTTGGCAGTGGGTTGAGACAAGAAATTCCTTGTTAGGAAGCCCAAATGAGTCCACCCAGAAGACCATTCCTACTGAAAAATAAGGCCACTTCAACTGCAAAACCTTTTCTTCAGACAAGTAACGAACTAGCCCATTCAGTCCCATTTCATATCTTAAAGAACAAGGCTTGAGAGGACCATAATGAACACATTCCACCCCAGGACCATAAAAGAGCTGACCTCTGTGTTTCACCACAGCCATCCTACCTTTAAGAAATTCCAAAGGTTCTCATCGAATGGCAACTTGGCTGTCTGGATCTTGCCCTGGCAGTAATCGAGGAGGTTCCCTGACTGCAAGGCCATCTGCAGTTCTCTGGATCGGAGCAGAAATTCAGTTTCAGTGGTGACTTGACTGATGAAGACCTGGTGTGGGTATGTCTGCTGCACTTGCTGTCCAGGAGCTTTGGCAAGACCAAAGGAAATAAGTTTTCCTCCAAACTGAGAAAGAGAGAGGGAGACATTACGACAGTAAGTATTCTTGTAAACCAAAGTAACAGCAACTCGCTTAGGTCTCCATTCAGCAAGGTGGACTCAAGCTCCAGGTGTGGTCACAAAGAACCCAAACAGTTTAATGTATGTGGATGCCAGGGACAATGACAGAATTGTAGGGGTTGGAAGGGTCCTCTGGAGATTATCTAGTCCAACCCCCCTGCCAAAGCAGGTTCACCAAGAGCGGGCTGATCAGGAATGCATCCAGATGGGTTTTGAATGTCTCCAGAGAAGGAGACTCCATCACCTCTGGGTAGCCCGATCCAGGGCTCTGTCACCCTCACAGGAAAGAATGTTTTTCCCCATTTACAGACAACACTGTGTTCCAGTTTGTGCCTGCTGCCCCTCGTCCTGTCACTGGGCACCACTGAGAAAAGCCTGACCCCATCCTCCTGACACCTGCCCTTTAGCTCTTGATAAGCATTGATGAGATCCCCCCTCAGTCTTCTCTTTTCCAGGCTAAAAAGACCCAAGTCTCTCAGCCTTTCCTCATCAGAGAGGTGCTCCATTCCCTTGATCATCTTCAGAGCCCTTCCCTGGACTCTTTCCAGTAGTTTCCTGTCCTTCTTTAACTGGGGGTGGCCTGGAACTGGCACAGTACTCCAGATGTGGCCTCACCGGGGCAGAGTAGAGGGGAAAGATGACCTCCCTCGCCCTGCTGGCCACCCAATTGAACCACAATGAGGGAGTTCACATCACAAATCCTTCAGCTGGAGGCTGATAACTGTGACACTTGTGTGGGTGCCATCAGGCCTTGCCGATTGGAACTGCCAGGGTGGAACAGAGGAAAAAGCACCATTTGGACACAGAGAGGCAGGCTGCAGTGATAAAAACTACCAAGTGAACAACAGGCACTAGCCAGACAAAGAAGAGGTCAAGCCACAGGCTAAAAGAACAGTTCAGCCTTTGGATTTAGGAGGAAGTAGGTGAAGAAAATTAACCATCTGGATAGGAAGGAGAGATGGAGGAGAACAGGAATGTGTCACAGCCTACAAGGACAGCTTTTATGAGTCTTCCTTAGCTTTGTTAACTTATGATCTCTTACTCTCTGCTACAGGACTCTTTCGTGTTACAGGAAATATATATGAGCGTTGAGCTCCGCTCCACGGGACACCACACCGCACCTTAAACAGGCAGCAAAACAACTGTCCACAGGAAGATGAAAAGGTTTCTCTAGCCACAGAGAAGGACTGTGCCACCAGAGACTGCATCACATTTTACGTGAAGGAAGCTTCAGGCACTTACTGCAAACGAAACCCCCACAGGTCTGCGAATCCACTTGGGTGGCTTCTTTAATGGTGGAATCAAGGTGGTCTGTGCTACTTGTTCTGGCACCTGCAGAGGAGGAAGGATCTGTCCGGTGCCGAAGGGATCTAGGTTGTTGAAGGAGGAAGAGATCTAGAATCAGACAGAGAAAGGAATAAGACATCATTTAATTGCTTTCCAAAGAGAGCCAAGCACAAAACCCTATTGCTCAGTCATTAGTTACTTTTCCTGCTGATGAAGAAAAAGGCTATGACAGCATCTCTTCCCCTGTGTGACAGAAAAGGCATTTCCAAACAGTTCCAGAAATTATTTCTCAAGAAAACTTCACCTTGAGAAATTTTCAAGCATTTTTTTTTTTGTTGTTTCCTTAGCAAGATGCAAATTCCCCAGCAAACACTGCCTGGCCTAGCACCCGCCTCAAAAAAACACAAGACTTACAAAATAACTCCGCTTTGTGCAAGACGGTGACAACACATGGTCAAAAGTTGTACAACTTATTCCTTGTTGCACTCACAGAGGAATGCTGACTCCCTTTCTGTCGCTGGGGTCTTTCAAATGGGTCAGTTTTCAGGGATGTCTGGAGTTTTTATAGCTTGGAGGAAGGCTGGTGAAATAACCTCCCCAGACTTTCTTGCCTCAACGGGAGTGTGTTTCAAAAGCGGCCTCTGATCTGGATTTCTGACATTTAGGAAGTCAGTGAGTGCACACACACTGCTGCTCACCAGCATTATAATTTTCAACATCGTTGGCATAGACGTGCTGTTTGCGAGACATAACCCTGTTCGAGTTTCATGGGACCACAGGGCAGAGCTCCCAAAACAGAGCACACCTGAAAAGCAGCACCATGAGGGCTCATCAAACTGAAGTTGCCAAAGAAAGAACCACAGCCAAGACCCACACATTCTGTCTTTCCAGTCTTTTTTTGAGAAGAAACGAGTCCCAAAGACAGACTGTTTCCTGGAGGAACAGCTTACACCAAACATATCAATCACCCTAAACCTCTACTCTGCCCTGGTGAGACCCCATCTGGAATAGTGTGTCCGGTTCTGGGCCCCTCAGTTCCAGAAGGACAGGGAACTGCTGGAGAGAGTCCAGGCCACAGCCACAAAGATGATGAAGGGAGTGGAGCATCTCCCATGTGAGGAAAGGCTGAGGGAGCTGGGTCTCTTTAGCTTGGAGAAGAGCAGACTGAGGGGTGACCTCATGACTGTTTATAAATATGGAAAGGGTGAGTGCCAGGAGGATGGAGCCAGGCTCTTCTCAGTGACACCCAATGATAGGACAAGGGGCAATGGGTGCAAGCTGGAACATAAGAGGTTCCACTTAAATACAAGGAAATATGAGGAAAAACTTCTTCACGGTGAGGGTGACAGAACACTGGAAGGGGCTGCCCAGAGAGGTTGTGGAGTCTCCTTCTCTGGAGACATTCAAAACCCGTCTGGACACGTTCCTGTGTGACCTGCTCTGGGTGTTCCTGCTCTGGCAGGGGGATTGGACTGGATGAGCTTTCAAGGTCCCTTCCAATCCCTGAGATTCTCTGAATTCTGTGAACCTTCAAAAAATTCGCACATGCTACCAGGATAGCGGTAACATTGACCCCCAGATCTTCAACAAGAGTTTCCATCCGTGGAATCCATAGGAAAGAGACCTCCTGGTCACGAACTCCCCGCCTCCATCATTGTCATTATCTCCTCCTATTTTTGTTCTCACTTGCTCTTCTATATACTTAGGAGTTATTCTACCCTACGGTTCTCCAGTTTGGAAGAGCGGAAGTGTGGCACGTGCACACAAAAAGAATGCACGATAAGAAAAGTCTCCCTGGATTAAATCAATCCTTTATCTCTTACAGATGGTGCTCAATAAAGCATTTTCCTTCTTTTGCAAATTCTCTTCTGAACTAATAACATGTTGCATTAATCAATATCAATGTACTTAGTTTTAACTTAATGACCAGACAAGCATTTTGCTCAAAGAAGTGTGCTGCTTTATATTTAGTCTAGTAGTAATAACCATAAAATATATGTATCTCCAAAACTACACTTGATCTTGGTTCTCTTTACACATTTTAATGAATTTTAACAAGAAATCCTGAGACACCTTTGCCAAGAGGCAATGTAGTCCCTCTGGGACTCGGTGGGTATTCAGTCCCCACACAGGTAGCTTTTGGTTCCCACACAATCCAGCTGAACACCCTGGGGGGTGGGACAGACTGCACCACTTAAAAATCAGTCACACATACATTCTAACACTCTCAGAAATCAGGTGAGTAATTGCCAATCTCTTCAGCTGTAAAATGTTTCCAGGACTTTACCTTGTCTGCCTGTGTCTTCTGCTGAGCTTCTAAGTTCCCTCCCATCACAGAATAAACGTTGATCCACCCATCAAAAGTGGCTGCAGAGAAGACTGAAGGATTCCTCGGACACCACTGGACGTCAAAGCACCACTGGCTCCGGATGGGTAACTCATAAACCACCTGCCAGAGAAAGAGAGAATGCAGAAACACCACGTGAATAACCCCCTGCTTTTCCCAGATTCCTTGCCCACAGCTAACGGGTCACACTTTATTTATCTAATCACCATTCCACACATCTTTTTTTGCTTCTTGAAGGACACATTGCAAGTGAGTTATAGAACGGTTTGGTTTGGAAGGGACCTTAAAGATCATCCAGTTCCAACACCAATGCCATGGGCAGGGACACCTCCCACCAGACCAGGTTGCTCCAAGCCCCATCCAGCCTGGCCTTGAACCCCTCCAGGGATGGGGCAGCCACAGTTTCTCCGGGCAACCTCTTCCAGTGTCTCACCACCCTCACAGCACAGAATTTCTTCCCTATATCTCATCTAAATCTCCCCTTTCAGTTTAAAACTGTCACCCCTCAGCCCATTGCTCCACTCTGATAAAAAGTCCCTCCCCATCTCTTCTGGAGCCCCTTTAGGGACTGGAAGGGGCTTTAAGGTCTCCCCAGAGCCTTCTCCAGGCTGAACACCCCCAACTCTCTCAGCCTGTGTTCATAGCAGAGGTGCTCCAGCCCTCTGATCACCTTCATGGCCTCCTCTGGACCTGTTCCAACAGGTTCACGTCTTTCCTGTGCTGAGGACTCTAAAAAATTGGACACAGCACTCCAGGTGGGGTCTCACCAGAACAGAGTAGAGGGGTAGAAGCCCTCTGCTATTGTGCATTGAGCCCAAGCAGCAGGCAGGCACAGAAAGCTGCTCTGCCACAGGATTCTAATGGCAGAATGAAATGCAAAAGCAACAAATTGGTATTGTCAGTTAACCAAGGGGGAGACACACCAGAAAACACCACCAGAAAACCAAAAGGCAAGGTGTCACGAGGAAGAACAAGCAGAAAGGACAGCCTGGAATAACAAATCCCACAAGGATAATAAAAGCCTACAGGAAAAAGCAGAACAAGAAGAGAGGACTGTAATTGCTGCAGACAAACTGTGAAGGATATTGCAGCCAACAAGTTTCTGGTCCAGCATTCAGAAATCCAAAGTTCAGTTCGTGGCCCAGTCACAGGCTTCCTGCCTGATGTTGGGCAACTCACTAACACAGCCTTGACTTTGACCCTCCAGTTTGTAAAATGAAGAGATTTCCTTTATGCCTGACAGGCACAAAGCACAGAGAATCACAGCTTCATCCTCTGTGGGAACACAAGCGGCGGTTTCTGTTCCCAGGAATAAAACCTTGCATTTTACTTCTATTAAAATCTGGATTGCCAAATTAAAAAAAAAAAAACAAAAAACAAAAAAAACCAAACCCAAAAAAACAGAAAAGTGAACACAAATGACCAAAATAAACCCCCTGGAGTATCCCCCAAACCCAAGGAAACCACGACTTGCCACAAACTGACCAAACAAGCCATTCTGTCTAATTGTACTCTCCTTATTATTGAAAACCTTC
>VXBJ01004241.1:595965-607371 GCA_013400055.1 Nycticryphes semicollaris
GGGAAGAAGACTCTGCAGATCTACAGCAGTGTGCACCAAGATCAGCCAGCTGCCCTAAAATTGTTTCTTTAATTTTTTTGTCTGCTAACAGTGAAAAGACCTTAGTGAAAATGAGACTTCAGGAACATTTCAAAGCCTAATTCTCTTCTAAGCGCTCCTGAGGCTTCTGGACAGAGTGAGCATCAAATCCCATGAAACCACAACAGCAGCATTTCATGCATTTTATAAAAATGGATTAATTTTCCATGTTTCCAAGGCAAAGGTTGCCAGGCAAGTGAAATTGTCCCATGAAATGAAATGAATCCAGCCTGGGGCTCCCAGCTGGACTTTGTTTAGTATCGTTAGAGTACTTTCCCCATATTATCATCAAGATCAGCTGCACTGATGCTGTTCAAAGTTCAAAATTCAGTTTTATCCAGAAATTCAGCATTGAACAAGTAGGTGTGTAGAAAAAGAATTCTTTTCTATGCAGTTTTAATTCAAGGTGATACCAAAATATATCCAAAATGGTAATTTTGAGATACACGACTAGAACAGCACACACGTGTCAAACCACTATAGTATGAATAAAGTTTACACACATATTTACTTAATTATGTCGTTCCCCTCTCAATGACCCTTAACAAACACTCCTCATTCTCTTTCAGGTTTTGACCCACAAAATCTCCTACCCCAGGAGAAGGAAGAAGAAAAAAACAAAAGCCACAAAGAACACTACAGATGTGAACACAGCAAGAGTAATTATCGTTAGCTGAAACTTAGTTAAAGCTTTTTTCCTTCTCTGATCTCTGGAGATGGATGTATCAAGAGAAAAAACAAAAATCTCTGCCTTTCTCTGTTGTTTTCAGTCTCCTTATGGACAACGCTGTCATTCGCTCCAGAAAGGAAGAGTGCAGAAGCCATGCACACTCACACTCCAGAAGGACACACAGAAGGCACACACACACACACACACACACACCCCCAGAGGCACAAAATTCTATATAAAGCAGATGGTGTGTCCTTACAGCTGTGGTTACCTACCTCCCCCACACTCGGGTTCCAACACAAGATCCGGTTGTCTTTGGCGCTACTCAACAAGAGTTCAGGGTCAGCCTGGCACCAGGAGACAGAAAGAACTCCCCTAAAATAGATCAGAAAAAAAAAAAACAACACCAAAAAACCAAAAATCAGTCATATTTTATATGCTGTCACCAAGAAAGCAGCACAAATGCTGCCAGAGCTCAGAAATGCTAGTTCTCATCCCTACCCTCAACTCATCTCTGAAATAAAGCAGGCCTAGCAACAAAACCCCCCAAAACATAGCTCTCCTAAGTCCAATCTCCCAGATGTGGGGCTTTTAAAGATGGAGATCCTTGAAAAGGCAACACAACGAGCAGGCCCTCACCTCGTGTGCCCTTCCAGCTGGCTCAAAGGCGAGGTAGCGAAACGTAAGTCCCATATTTGGATCACTGGCAGGCGGTCATCCTCGGAGGAAAGGACTAGCTGGGTTGCAACTTCTGGATGCCAGGCCATTCCTGAGCAATGCATCTAGGGACAAAAATAGCAAAAATAGAAAAATAAAATAAATAAATCAGCCAAGCAAGCTGGCAACAGCACCGATGGCCCGGCGCCACAGCATTCTGCGCTTAATTCGCCTGGAATTTTTGACATAGAGAAAGTCTGGCAAAGTTTTGCTGTGGGAAGCAAGGATTTCTACCTTCCCCAACACAGCAAATAACCCACTAAGCATACAGAAGTCGGAGGACTAGTTGCAAGTCGATCCACCAAGATGGCTGGGATTAAAATGCAGGAGGATTCTCACAAATGAGCTATGAACATAGAAACTGAACGCAAGGCTGCCTTAACTTCAACAACAAGCCTCCATTTCTTTAGGGGAAAAAAAAGAGAGACGTGTTTTGATGCTACAGCTCCAAGAGAACCAGCCCAAACAGCCCCCATAGTAAAATAAAACTTGAATCCAAGAGCCCTGTGCCGCTGTGTTGCGGTCCCACGTGGCATGTTGTGCGCTAGTCCGAATCGGAGCCTTTCCTCTCCACTCACTCTGTTGCTGTGGTCGCTGACTTTGATGATGGGTTCGTTCTTCCTGAGGTCCCAAACCACAGCCTTGCCGCTGGGGTGAGCCGAGGAGAGGATGTGCTGCACCTGCCGATTCCAGGAGACCGCACTGATGTCTTCATGAGGCTGCCAAGACAGGAAAAGCCACATATCCATCATTCCCACCTTGAGGGAACACTAACCACAGGATTCCATCAGTAGCTTAAGCAAGGGATTTGAGGATATAGAGATGCCTCTCTTCAATCATTGATCAACTGCCTGGAAATAGCAGCACTGACCAGAAAGACTGAGGAGCATGGAAGGTCCTTTACTTACAGTGGACAGGCAAATTTCTGTGGGAAATTTTTCCAGGAATCACCTGGAAAATGGTAATGTGGGAGTATCACCTGAAAAATGACGAAATGACAGTCAGAGGGCTGGAGCACCTCTGCTATGAACACAGGCTGAGAGAGTTAGAGTTGTTCAGCCTGGAGAAGAAATGGCTCTGGAGAAACCTTAAAGCCCCTTCTAGTCCCTAAAGGGGCTCCAGGAGAGATGGGGAGGGACTATTGATCAGGGAGCGGAGTCATAGGATGAGGGCTAATTGTTTTAAATTGAAAGAGGGGAAATTTAGATTAGATTTTTAGGAAGAAATTCTCTGCTGTGAGGGTGGTGAGACACTGGAACAGGTTGCCCAGAGAAGCTGCGGCTGCCCCATCCCTGGAGGGGTTCAAGGCCAGGCTGGATGGAGCTTGGAGCAACTTGGTCTGGTGGGAGGTGTCCCTGCCCAGGGCAGGGGGTTGGAACTGTATGATCTTTAAGGTCCCTTCCAACCCGAACCATTCTGTGCTTCTACGTCATGTTATGAAAAGCACGTTTGCATTTTGGGAGCAGGTATTGGATTCTGCATTGGCCATAATGTATCTTAAATCAGTGCAGAGAGAACTGCAGCTGAGAGAACATCGATGCTTCTTACCCTGACTCCTGGGATGAACTTAAAGGGGAAGATGGCCTTGTGCAACATTTCAGGAGTGCAGTGGGATGGAAAATGATTAAGCATTTGAGGCTAATTGCCATTACAGTATCTACCACAATGCAGGAGGTAGGCAAGGAGACAAATGGCAGGCTTATTGGAAAATCTTGGCCTGCTTTTAGCCAAATCTACTATGATTTGTTTTTTTTTTTTTACTTTCAGGAGCTGATTGCCCCGAATAACATTATCAGCATCAGAAGCTTCTTCATCTTCAAACTCAAGAAATATTATCTGGGAGTAATAGCCAAGATGCATTAAATGGCTCACTGGCTCTGCTAGGAATATTATTTCCATGAGATATGGATAGCTTCAGCTGAAGCCTGAAGTAAAGTCATTCCTCAGAGAAGGTCCAATAAGCCTTTTTAATCCCTGACACATGCCACAGCTGGATCATGAGATAAAGTGGTCAGTTACTCGATTCAAATCCATAAAGGGCTTACCCATGCATGCAAAGTGCATCTTCCAGAGTTTGCCAGCCCACCATCCCAGAAGGGAGACAATCAATAAGTCCTGACTCATCTTTCTCCTGACGGGCATCAAGATCATTTCCCCTCCTTTCACAGACTGACTAGACGGGGATGATTGCACACACTCACATGTTTTTTGCCTGCTGAGATATAAAACTGCAGGGGTGTTATCCAGAGGAAAAGTTGCTTACCTGTGATTTAGCCCCTGGAGTCATAGGCACACTGAAGTTATTCAAGTCCCAGATGAAAATTTCAGAATCGTTGGCTCCAGAAGCCAAGAGGTTACTCTGAAGAAAATAAAAAAAAAATAAGAAAAGCTCAGGTGGGTTTCACAGGGAAAGAGGACAGATTTCTTCAAAATAAACCTAAGTAAAAAACCCCCAAAGCTTCTGAAGTCAGATGAGAGCTGGTAAGGAGAAAGATACCTCTTTTTATTGCTCTCTACAACTGCNGAAAGGCTCTTAAGCATTGGAATGGGCTGCCCAGGGAAGGGGTGGAGGCACCATCCCTGGAGGCATTTAAAGGCCTAGTTGACATAGTGCTTAGAGACATGGTTCAGTGATGGTTTATCAGAGTTAGGTTGATGGTTTGACTGGATGATCTTAAAGGTCCCTTCCAACCTGGACAATTCTATGATTCTGTGATTCTGTATTTAATGGGTTATAAACCAAGCACATTTCTGGCCTCTACATCTTCAGCTGTGCCACGGTATGGACCTGTTTAAAATTTGTCTACTGAGCTACATATGCAGGTGGGTGATGCTACTCATCATGGAACTCCACCACAGGCCTGGAAGTCGCCGTGTCTGGCCAGCTGAGCCTTTGACCCGCATCCCAGAGCCGAGGACATGGGTTCTGAGAAGATACAGGCTTCCCACAAGGGCCTGCAGACAACTTGCCATTTGCCTCTGTGCTACCACGAGAACTTGTGTTCTGGTTCCCTACTCAGTCACTTCTGTTACAGTCCCTTCAAATGTGACCAGAGCCCCACTGAATGAGACACCAACCGACCAAAGAAATAACGCAAAGTTCTGATTTCAAACGGGTAATGGTTTAACACGTGACACTATTACAAGACATGTTTTTCCAGAGAGGTAAGAGACTCTATCAAGGTCACAGGAGAATTCAGTGGCAAAGCTGTGAACAGAACCCAAACCTGAGTCCTGTGTCACAATTACCGCTCCTCTTTCAGGTTAAAAACCAACCCTTTGGTTTATAAATCTCTATACAGAAAGGAAAACTGTACTTTTTGTAATAATGGAGGTTAACTTTCACTTCTTAATGTCATATACCTGGAAAGGGTTGAAGTCAAGAGCCCGAACAGGACCCGAGTGCTTCTCTGTTTGCCCAATTACGGGCTCGCTCTTCGAAGCCAAGATGCGGTGCACGCTGTACATTGTCAGTACCCCGTTATCTCCTCCGCCGACAATCACCCCGGAGGACTCCGGGGACCCATTTCCAAAGCTACCCCAGATCAGCTTATGAAACCTAAAAAAGACCAAGAAAATAAAGCTGGCATAAGACACAATATTTGATAGAAGTCAAGACATCCTCTGTATTACCAAAAACCACACCCGTGTTCTGATCTATCAAACACAGCTATCAGTCTGTACCTTAAATAACCAATTCCCCTTGAAGATATCTGTGGCTTTTACATTGAAAAAAAAAAAAGTAAATTAGTTTCCTTCCAAAGACTTTTACAGGAAGCTTACAAAGGAATAGCTAGTCTGTCTTTTTTTCTTTTCTTTCTTCCTCCCTTAAAACAATTAGGGTCTCATATGGGATTTGGTGGGTGAACTCTAACCTACACTCTACAGAAAATTAGATTATAGGACTATATGCATTCTTTTCTAGAGCTATTATCTGAAAACTACGTTTACCCACTGTAAAAACTGCTAGTTACAAATCAAGGCTGGGTTTTACACTGGGTGCAAATGTCACCCACAGTGACGAGCCTAAGAAATCACTTTGTCTTAAAAAGCTGGAAGACAAGTGTCACTCTGCCTCTAGTCTCTTTATGACAAACCATTAGCCCCAGTAACTTCATGTGATGCAGAGTGACTCTCCTGACTGACCACCACACAAGTTCTTTCAGACCTCTGCAATGGTCCACATCCAACATGGTTTGCGCGAACAAAAAACGTCCAATTCTTGAAGACAGAGGTCAAGTGATCCAAAAGATCACTTCATATACCAAAAATATGATCTCCTCCTCTCCTTTCTTGTACCAGAAAAGCCCTTTTGAGTTCCACTGATGGATAGGTCAGTATGAGCCTCTAGTACCTGTTTGAGGCAGGAAGTGTTCCTTTCTGCTTCATGTCCAGGGAGGGATCCCTGAAGTCAACCTCAAATATCTCCAAGGTAGCATTTGTACTGAAGGATGCATCCAGCTGCTGGGCAGATGTTCCTAGCAGAGGTACAAGGGCGAAACAAGTGGGTGCTTTTTTCAACAGCACAAGATACAAAAAGAGCAAGGCATATGAAACCTACTCTTCATAGACAACACAACCTTGATTGTGACTGTTCAAGGAGATGACCTGTTTGGATACCTCAGAAAAAGGAATCAACAATTATGACAAAGACTGGAAGAAATTCTGGGCATCAGGATCAGCCTTGCACAAATACTTTCCCTTCTTGGGATAAATATAATTCATATAACTCTTCCAAGCAGCCACAGCTAGTGATATTAAGTCCTTATCTAAATGACAAATACAGTTGCATCATGAAACCCTGCTACAAGTACGATCCCAAACTTCCATATGCTGCTCCTCAACCACGACCATGTCTTGATCAAACCTCCTAAACCTGGTCTACAGCAAAAGTTCTTCAATCTTCGCCAACTAAACACCCCCCAATGACACACAGAGAGCTACCAGTCACACAGGGGCGGCTTCCTTCCCTCTCCCTAGCTCAGAGAATAAAAGTTAAATATAGATTTAACATTGCTTAATGGGACAATGCCAGGCAAATAGTCACCCAGTTACCACAGAGATGCTTTGTAACCTCCAATGGCATGGGAAGTGCCCAAGAGACTCCTAAAAAGCAGTAAAAGTTATGAAACTATGCAGTTTCTCCTCTAAAGCAGACCCAAGCCAAGACCTTTGGTCCAACCAAAAAAAATCTGTCCTCATCAGAGAAACACAAAATAGACTAAGTCCCAAAAACGGTAATGCTGCTTTTCAGGCAACAGCTGAACTTTTGGCACTCAACCCCAAAAAACCCTACCTCCACAAAACAATATGTCAGCGCTGCACAAACCAGGCAGGAGACAGAACTGAGCAGTTCTCGTGTTGGGAAGACAACCCGAGCTGTCGGTTTCTACACAGACACTAAAACTCACCCACCATCAACTCAGTGAAGAGGCTGACTTTGTGCTCCAGGAAATACAATTTTTACAGCCATAGTCAATAATAAACAATATCAACAAATTGCAAATTTAAGGTTGTGCAGAAAAAAAATAGAAAATTGAATGATAATGAAAACATGCAACTTTAGGGAGAAGAGATTTCTACTCTTCCAAGTGTCACACCATGTGATAACCTCTGAAGACCAGCACAGTTAAAGTGAGCTTAAATGAACATGATTAGGATGGACATTTTTTTTCCCCAGACATACCAAAAAACCCAACCTTGTTTGGTTTTAATTTTATCTACAAGCAGGTGCTGGATTTCATACAGATTTAATCAGAAGTTAGAAGAAAAAAAGTCATGTATTCACCCTTTGAAAAAAAAGAAACTATCACTGGCCTTTAAGGTGTGAAAGCTGGACATACAGATAAACCTCTACAAATTGTTAAAAAACATGTAATATTTTCAACATTCCGCCTGTGATGATTCCAGAGATGATTAAGGTGGGAATAGTTGAACGTTAAAGGCGATACAACTCTACGTAAAAAAATCTCTCTGTGCTCCATACTTTAATTTTCACCAATTGTCAAGAACTTTTACCTGTTGCTAGATAAATGGGGTGGTTGTTTGCCGGACTCCACGCCTGGACAGCCGTTCGTTCAATTTCCTTTAGCTTCATTTTCTAGGCTCTAGAAGAGATTTCACGGAGGGGTTAGAACAGCGGGATAAAGCCAACACGAAAATAATCACACCAGTAAGAAAATAACCCCCCTTACGAAGGTACCACACGACCAGGTTGCTCTAAATTACTTGTTTCCCTTGAGACCGTGAAGACAGTTTCACAGGAATGAATCAGGGTATTTTAGAACTCGTGGAAATAAAAACTTAAACAATCCCAGCTGTCTGACCAAAGATTTTCTTTCATATATAGATCTCTTTTTCATATACCGCTATTAAAAGGCAAAGTTTCAATAAAAAGAAGGGGATCTAAATTCAACTACATACTCAACTCTTTCAGTCCAGGCTGGTTTAAATCAGCTGCAGAAATTAATTTAAAAAAAAAAATAAATAAATGTATTCACAAAGCACCAGTGGCTCTCCCTGAACAAGCTGATGTCGGTGTATACATAGACAAAAAGGGAGCAGGAAGGAATCTCAGGGCAGGCTAAACTCCAAGCAGAAAAGTGACGTGGCAACAGAAACACAAAGTGCAATGCTATCACAGGCCAATTCAGTTAATGTACTTTGTTCTCATCACTCTGCAGGGCGAAAGGAAAAAATTCATCTGGCTTTCTGCTTGAGTTTGTAAATGGTAGACGGTGAGAAGAAGCGATCCAGAAGTAACTACGGGGCTTCAATCTCAGCTCTGACAACAATTCTTTTTATTTACTCTGGAGAGATCAACTGACACCTGCAAAACGGGAACACAACCTCCCTGTGTCACCGTGTCACTGGAGAGAGATTAGTTGGGCAATAACGTCGCGGGGTAATTGAAAGTCAAACAAGAGCAGGCAGTCAGGAGGTTGCAAAAATGTATATAAATACAAATTACTATTCTGTGCAGGATCCCATTCTTGCTGAGGAGAAAGCACCCAGCACTTCTCCATCCCAGACCTTGCCCAGGCCCTCCTAAAAGTGTCACTAACATCAATGATGTGTGGACATATGATTTATGGGTCACTTTTGTGAGCGATTGCTAAACCTTTCGAGCTCGGCTGCAGTGCAGCCTTTCAACTCCAGCTAAACAGAGAGCTGCTAACTATGCACTCAGGTAATACCAGGCTGAATAAAGTAAAATAAAATAAAAAGAAACACAAAATAAAGCGAAACACTCCGTATCTTGATGGCTCGCTGTGATTTAACCTCTGCCAGTTACCTGATGCTGTTTGTGTGAACCAGGCTGACAGTTAAACCAGAGTCCTCGCGTGGCTCTCTCTTCAGATGCAGGGCTACAAGGGTCACGTGGCCAAACCACCCAAACAAAATCACCCCCAAAATCCACCCAGTTTTGAAAAAGCTTTATGTCATCTTGTGGCTTATATGAAGCTATGGCCTCCTCAGGCCCACAGGAAATTAAATCTGGTGAATGTTGCTTCTCAGGCTTGGATTTCCTGACTGATAACTCCAGAACCTTTTTGGGGTTTCTTCTCCACCATCTGTTGGAGGATAAGGACATCCTCTCTCCCCTACATGCTCTATCAGGGTATGCTGTTTGACTGGAATTTATTTAATATTTTTTAACATTAGTCTGCTATAATACCTCCCAAAGCTCAAAGTGCCTATTGCTATTCTCACATTAACCTTACCCCAACTTAGGAGAGGCCCAGAACTCTTGTTCAATAAGACAAGTACAACTATTTCCTCATGCAGGAAATAGAGAGGTGGGAAGATCATCTCCTCCTCCTCATCATAACAGACCTCTAAAGCTTACTATTTTGTCTCCAGCACACGCTTTGTGGAGTGTTCTTTAGGGCTCCATCCCATTCTCTCTGCCAAGAAGTTCCTACTAGCACAGGAAACCCATCTGGGTGACTTCTCTTCAATGAAAACGTCCCCAAGAGGAGTCAGAGGAACCTGCCAGCAACAGCCTTCTGTACAAAGCACCACTGACGTGAGGGAGCAGGGAAGCTGGTATGTCCCTTACTAGTCCCTTACTTGCCCCTTCCTCCTCCAGTTACAACCCATCAACTGTGGGAGGAGGCTGTACACACAGGCCTCGATGCTTCTGGGCTTTTGAGAGGGCAACTCCCCTGCAAATACAATTAGACAATGGCCAAGAAACCTCTTCCCTCTAATAAATTAACTGGCAAGGGAGCAGTGAAGAGCACAACCATCACAAACTTGGCCAGGTGAGCAGTACGAGTCCCCACTCCTTACCCCTCCGTGCTGGACTGGCTGCACATTTGGCATTTAACATGCTAATGAAGACAAGCCACAAAAGAAAAGAAATATATATATAATGTGCAGAACAGTACTGAACAATGATCCAGCTTTCCCTGTCAATCAAGCATTCTGCATAGGAAAGTCAGCACTAGTGTTCTCTTTTCACAAACTTAAGTCAAGACAAAACGTGAAGTTAAACTATCGTGCCCGTGAGAACTCACCCAGACACAGAAAAGAGAAAAAGGCACCGTTTACAGTAGCTTAATAGGAATAAAAACAACTGTAGAAGTGGTGGACCATCGGTATTGAATAGGTACACTCTTTTCCTGGTCCTCGAGGCAGAGCAACAGTTGTGCCACCAGACTCGGGAAAGCCCAGAAACGATGGGTAAGAAGCCAAGATCACAATATCCCACCATCTCTTAAGCACCTCCTATCAACCCAGCTCCATCGCAGGGATGCAGCAGCACCTCCTCCAGAGGGCTTGGAGTTTGGAAGAGGGGGGAGGGAGAAAAAAGCCTAATTAGCGTCTTAATTAAAATAAACAAACAAACAAAACCAANGCACAAGCATCAAACTCTTCCAGATGAGAATTTTCAGGGAGATATTGCCACCTTCTGGCATCTCCCAAAATAGCACCTCAGACTTCTGAGAAAGCTCGTGTTTTTCTCAGGACCTCTAATTAATTAATCATGACAATTCCTGCTCCTCCTCCTCCTCCAGACATCCGATTATAGGTCTAATGTATTAACGAGCCTCAGCTGCCACGGCAGTCCCAGGACAGAAGCAGCATTTCCCCACCTCCTTCCCCTGACCGTGGTTTTCTGCAAAGTGTCCTTAAAAGGTAACAAAACCATAACAAAACCACAAAAGCAAGAACCCAGCAGGTCAGAGCACTCCCCCACCGCTGGGAACTGGAGAGCAAACAGCTGAACAGGGTAAAATAAAAAAAAAAACCCAAACCAGCCAACATGTTTCTCAAATCCTGATGGACCAGGCAAACAAATCTGGCAGAGGCACAAATTCCTCACCTACGCTAATGCGAAACACTCATGGCTTTAGAGTTTGTTGTAAAAGACTGGTGTCAATAATGATAACGATCCCTGGTATTGCTCTAGTCAGGCCTTCTCTCTCTCTTACACCAACCAAACACTGTCAATCAGAAATCCCCTCCTACTGACTTTCCCAATTCTCCTCCTGCCACCGAGCACCCAACTGTGCCTGCTGATACTGGACTTCCAGCACAGCACAGCAAGTTCCCAGTAGAAGCATAGAATGGTTTGGGTTGGAAAGGACTTTAAAGATCATCCTGTTCCAACCCCCTTGCCATGGGTAAGGGGACCTCCCACCAGACCAGGTTGCTCCAAACCCCATCCAGCCTGACCTCAGCTGAAGGTGAAATTTGGGCAGAACAGAAAAGACTTCTCTGAGGTCACCCAGGTGACAAGCAAACACCCTAAAAAAACGGAGGGGAAAAAAAGCCTCTCAACCACCAAACAACGGTGAACAGAGAAACTACCCTGCAGTNGGTGTTTCTATACACCGTGCATGTCTGTATCCAGCACGGGATTCACAAACCTTAAAGCAGGGAAAATGCTTTTTTTTAGCAACCTCTTGTGGCTGCAGGAGGAAATAAAATAA
>VXBJ01004241.1:615465-640052 GCA_013400055.1 Nycticryphes semicollaris
TCCCAGGCAGCAGCTGGGTCGATGCTCAATGGGATCGATGCTGCCCTTATGCAAATTACCTTCTTGGTGTCAGTATCGATATTATTAAAGCTAATACCCGAATGCAATCGTCTTATCTCCCTGGAGCCAGGGAAATGCGAGCAGCTGAAATGGCCTGTTAGTTTAGTGATGCTATTCTTCAAACGTAGGCGATATGTTATTGTAGATAAAATCAATAGGAGCATTAAAGGATTTTGCAGTTTACTTCATTATGTAAACTCCGTGGTAGTTGAACTCATTTTCCTTCCGTTATTCACATCAGCCATAATGGGTAATGTCTCTATAACGATCTACATTATAAACCTTTGCAGCTCAAAAACTATCGTGGACAATCTGTCATTAAAGCTATTCCTTCTAATAACAACATTAATTGCGAACATACTAATTGAATGAAGATGGGGAAGAACAAGTCTGGTGAGGAGGGGCTGAGGGAGCTGGGGGTGTTCAGCCTGGAGGAGGCTGAGGGGAGACCTTCTGGCTCTCTCCAACTCCCTGAAAGGAGGGGGTAGCCAGAGGGGGTCGATCTCTTCTCCCAAATCACAGGTAATGGGACAAGAGGAAATGGCCTCAAGTATTGCCAGGGGAGGTTCAGGTTGGAGATCAGGAAAACTGTTTACACGGAAAAGGTTCTTAAACCGTGGGATGGGCTGCCCAGGGAAGCGGTTGAGGCACCATCCCTGGAGGCATTTAAAAAAGTCCTGGCCCTCAGGGCCATGGTTCAGTGGCGGAATCGGCAGTGCTGGGTTAATGGTTGGACTCGGTGACCCTAAAGGTCTCCTCCAACCGAAACGATTCCATCATTCCATGATTCTAAAAACTTCGGAAAGAGCCAAAAGGCTGAGGAGAGCACAGACCGCCCCCAACCTCCCGCCGCAAGGGGGCGCTGCCCGGCCCGCTGCCGCTCTCTCCTGCCCTCTCCATGGTCGTCGCCATGGTCAGCCCCCTCCCGCCGCTCCCTTCGCTTCCGGCGTTGCCATGGGCGGGTAACTTCCGCTTCCGGCTTTTTAATTCCGGGTTCTCCGGTGGAGGCGGCGATGGCGGCGGCCTCCTCCTCGGCGGCGGCTGCGGGCTGCCGGGAGGGCCCGGCGGTAGGGGCAGGAGCAGGGCCCGGTTGGAGCGACTCCCAGTTCCGTCGTTACTCTTTTGAGACGCGGCCCATCCCGCGGCTCAGCCACAGCGACCCCCGCGCCGAGGAGCTCATTGAGAATGAGGTGCGGTGGGTAGTGGGGGCCCGGCTCGGCCTGGCCTGGCCTGGGAAGTTTGTGCTTCGCGGCGAGGTGGCTGCCAGCTCTGCTTGTCTGGCCGGGTAGAGCCGAGCGGCTCGCAGGGTTCGGGGCTCTCCCAGTGCCGTCCCGAGACTATCCTTTCCCCATGTGGCCTTGGCGGTTGTTCGTGTCCCGTCCCTTTTCCCCGTTTCTTTCCGTTGCCGCAGCGCCGAGTTGTGAAAATTGGTAGGAAACGTTTGCTTTAAGTTCTTTGTTGTCCGGATGGAAGTCGCTGAAGTGTTGTGTGAAGCTATGGGCACACGTTTGTTATTTTTGAAGTGAGAGCAGTCACAGAGGTGACGGATGCCTTGCAATAGCAGCTCTTGTATTGGTTCTGGACAAGCTCAATCTAGTTCTGGTAAGATTGCTGGTTATTTGGGTTGTTTTTTATAGAAAACCTGCAAGAAGGGAAGCTGTGCACACACAGCAGCTGCCATTCTTGTTTATATTGGTTGCTCTTTATAGGTGAGAAAATAAGTGATGTCCTTTGTCTTCTTTTTGTAGCATTTTGTGGGGTCTTTTTGTATAGAAGAGATGTGACAATCTTGGTTTTTTGGTGGTTGAAGGTTATCTGTATCCTCTGAGTGAAGAAATGAGTGCTGTCTCTGTTTCTGGATTCAGAGGTAGATTTCTGCCAGTGTTTGTCCCTTTGTGGCTGAGGCTAGAAGTGACCAGACAGAATCTACTGTATCGCTTTGCTACGTGGCAGAACCAAGTAGGCCTAAAATCGTTCCCAGGTAGTGTTTGTCTAACCTCACGTGTTCAAGATTAGGTGAGTGGAGGTAGTGGAATCTGTCCAATTGCTACCAAGAGCTTGCTGTAGGAGCAGGCCACCACTTTCTTAAAACTTCCCACCATGTTACACTTGTTTTTCTCCCCAGAGCAAGGTGTCTGATTACTGTAAATACCTTTTCCAATTCCGTGTTTTTCAAAGAGAGCTTGTGTGGCTGCAAATAATGAATGTGTTTGTTCTCAAATTCAAGATGTCCTTGAATCAATAAACTTCCTGTTTCTCTCCAGGAGCCAGTGGTGCTGACAGATACGAATCTGGTTTATCCTGCTCTGAAATGGGACCTGGACTACCTCCAGGAAAACATTGGCAATGGGGACTTCTCAGTGTACAGTGCCAGCACACACAAGTTTTTGTACTACGATGAGAAGAAGATGGCCAATTTTAAGAACTTCAAACCTAAGTCCAGCAGGGAGGAGATGAAGTTTGCTGAGTTTGTGGACAGACTCAAAGAAATACAACAAAAAGGGAGTGCTGAGAGGTAAGCAATATGTGAAGTTTTCTCTGTTTCTGCAGGTCCAGGCAGGGGGGTAGTTTTTCTACAGGGAATGTTGATGATCAAAATCTCTCAAACTTATCTTTATTTTTTTTTATAGCCCTGCTGTTTACCTGGTAAAAAAAAAAAGTCATACTGGTAGATAATCAGACTGTTCATATTGTCTGCAGAGACTTTTTTTTTTCTGCTCTGTCTGGGACAGGGTTTGGATAGAGAAAGCCTTAAGCATTGCTTTCTTTTGGTAGATTGATATTGGTAGAGGAGCTTAGTTATCTAATAAAAAGTGGTTTAACCCCAGCTGACAGGTAAGCACCACAGAGCCACTCGCTGACTCCCCCTGTGTGGGATGGAGAGAATCGGAAGCATAAAAGGGAGAAAACTTGTGAGCTGAGATAAAGACAGTTTAATAGAATCATAGAATGATTCAGGTTGGAAGGGACCTTGAAAATCACCCAGTTCCACCCCCCCTGCCCTGGGTAGGGACATCTCCCATCAGACCAGGTTGCTCCAAGCCCAATCCAGCCTGGCCTTGAACCCCTCCAGGGATGGGGCAGCCACAGCTTCTCTGGGCAACCTCTTCCAGTGTCTCACCACCCTCACACCAAAGAAGTTCTTTCAAGTATCTAACCTAAATCTCCCCTCTTTCAAGTTAAAACCGTTACCCCTTGTCCTGTGGCGTCCCTCCCTATCTCTCCTGTAACTCCCTTTAGCTACTGGAAAGCTGCTCTAAGGTCTCCCTGGAGCCTTCTCTTCTCCAGGCTGAACAGCCCCAACTCTCTCAGCCTGTCCTAATAGGTAAAGCAAACCTGACCCAATAGGTAAAGCAAAAGCTGCACACACAAGCAAAGCAAAACAAGGAATATATTCACTGCTTCCCATCAGCAGGCAGGCGTTCAGCACGGCTTCCTCATGCAGAATGGTTACTTGGGAAGACAAATGACCTAACTCTGAACATGCCCTTTCCTTTCCTTCTTCCCCAAGCTTTTTATTGCTGAGGTTGATGCTATATGGTACAGAATAGCACTTTGGTCAGCTGTCCCACCTCTGTCCCCTCCCAACTTGTTGTGCACCCCCCAGCCCGTTCGCTGGATGGGTTGGTGGGAGAAGCAGAAAAAGCCTTGATGCTGTGTAAGCCCTGCTTAGCAGTAACTAAAATATCCCTGCATCATCAACACTGTTTCCAAAACATTGGCCCATATTAGCTACTGTGAAAAAAATTAACTCTACCCTAGCCAAAAGTGGCACAAAAGTATAAGCTGTAGCACTCAGCCTGTTTTACAAGAACATCAAGGTATCTAACCCTCTTTTGGAAAGATAATTTTGCCTACATGCAGCATATATGTTGGTGGTGATGGCTTGCACCATGAACAGAGATGTAAGTTACTGAGAGGAGCTTTGCCTTTGTACAGACTACCACTATTAGCAACTGTTCTTAACCTCTCAGTTAATTCTCTTGGTCACCAGCTCTCTAGAAGGACTTACAGATGCTTGTCTGTGTCTGCTTGCCATCTGCATTATTCTTCTTTCTCAGGTTTCGGGGGTGCTTTTTCCAAGAGAGAAGGCAGTCCTTGGATTTAAACATGCATTTTTCTTCCAGCATTGCAGACAGTCTGTAATGCTGCAGTTATTCAGACAGATGTTTGATTCCTCTGGCCCTCTTTGTCTGAACATAAGCATGGCTTTAAAGTAAGTTGATAGTGAAACATGCTTTGTTTCCTGAACCTGTTTTTTTTTCCCCCTCCTTGTAGTAGAAGAGGTGACTTATGACAGATGAGTTAGTGGTGGTGTTTATCTGGGGATTATACACAAATGTGTTTGGTATTTGATAATGCCCAGTCTGTTTACAGTTTGCTCCTCTTGCACTGTGAGGGGCTTGGTCTTGCTCTAAAATTCTCTTTTCCCCTTGTGATTGCTCAAGCGAGAGAACTGAGTTCTCTTCCCTTCTGTACCAGGAAGTCTTCTGGCAAAGTTTGAGGTCTTTTGAAATGGTTTCCTTCCACAGGTGTTTATGGTGTGTGGTGATAGAACAGAATCTCTACGGGTTGTGTCTCCTTGTTTTGAAATCTTTCTGAAGTGATAGTGAGAGACAACTTCATGTCCGTAACGGAGCTTAATACTTGGTTTCTGCTTGTCCCTGGGAAAATACAGGCTATATCTGCAGCAAACCCTGAATGACACAGTTGGAAGGAAGATTGTGGTGGATTTCCTTGGTTTCAACTGGAACTGGATTAACAAGCAGCAAGGGAAACGTGGCTGGGGTCAACTGACTTCTAACTTGCTTCTTATTGGTATGGAAGGTAAGCAGTTTCCTCTGACTGGAGGAGAAGGGAAGAAGAGGGCTGTGTTTTCAGTAATTGCTTATCGTATTCTGAGACCCGTTTACAGTTTGAATGTTTCAGGTGCTGTACATTTAACAAGCAAAAAGGTTTGCAAGTTGAGCAAAGTTAGTCTGCTGGACTTCAGCATGTTCAACACCTACCCAGGAGGAAGGGGCTGATTATTACGTGAATCATTTGTTCTTATTTGAGCTGATACACTGTGGGGACAAATTCTCTTTCAATTAAGAGCTGAAATTCTTCTTGGGAGGTTAGAGGGCAGGGAGGAACCTGAAGATGGATAAATCCTAAAAACATCAGCACGTGATTGATCTATTTAAGGAAGTTATGGGGTTAACTGTTATCTTAATTCTCTTTAGTGAAAATACACATAAAAGGCAAGCTGAAAGAGTAATATCTGAATTGAAAAGCAGCCTGAGAGTTGTTTTGACGGTACAAAATGGCCCACAGTACTTAAATAAGATCCAGGGATGACAGTCAAGCTTCATTACTGTTAAGCAGACTGGGGAGATGCTATTGGGAGCCCCAATGACAAAGAGATTTGTTTACTTGTTTTTGAGCAGAACAACCAGGACTCTTTTTTTTCCAGAACCGGGCTGTTACGACTCCTTTTCTCCAGGCTAATAATTTTGGAAAGTCCATTCCACAACTTGTCTTCTAAAACAGTGGCTTATGAAAAAGCTTCCCGTTGACATTCACCATCTGCTGTTCATGGAAACAAGCTGGAAATCCTAATCCTGTAGTGCATAAGTTGCTGAATATGAATTTAGGATGGAAATTAAGTGGGACAGCAACTGCTTAATAAAGGCTGACTGATACAGTGATCAGTTTGTAATGTTCTGGCAGTCAATTTCCTTGTTTAGTTTTTGGATTAGGTGGGAGACTATTTACTGTCTTTAGCAAGGAATAAAACCTGCTTCTGTCTTTTGTACCTGTATGTAAGTGTGTCTTGATTATTGCTTTTTCTCTCTGTGTAGGGAACGTGACACCAGCTCATTACGATGAGCAGCAGAACTTCTTTGCTCAGATTAAGGGTTACAAGAGGTGTATTCTGTTCCCTCCTGATCAGTTTGAATGCCTCTACCCTTACCCCGTGCACCATCCCTGTGACAGACAGAGCCAGGTGAGTGCAGCAGATCTGTTCTCTGCTCCAGGCCAAAAAAAGAGCACGTGTGAAGGTGCGAGGTGGGAGGAAGCTGCACTTAATGAATACCACTTGCTGAGCTTCTGTAAAACCCGGATTCGGATATGTTCCCTGGTAAATACGTTGGGAATAGATGGAATCATAGGATCGTAGAATGGTTCAGGTTGGAAGGGATCTTAAAGATTATCCAGGGACAGGATGACACCTCCCACCACACCAGGTTGCTTCAAGCCCCATCCAGCCTGGCCTTGAACCCCTCCAGGGATGGGGCAGCCACAGCTTCTCTGGGCAACCTCTTCCAGTGTCTCACCACCCTCACAGCAAAGAATTTCTTCCTGAGATCTCATCTAAACCTCCGCTCTTTCAGTTTAAAGCCAATACTCCTCATCTTACTGCTGCACTCCCTGGTAAAGAGTCCCTTCCCATCTCTCCTGTGCAGCAGGTCCATGTCCTTCGTGTGCTGAGGACTCCAGAGCTGGACACAGTTCTCCAGGTGGGGTCTCACCAGAGCAGAGTAGAGGGGTAGAATCCCCTCCCTTACCCTCCTGGCCGCACAGCTGGGGATGTAGCCCAGGATGCTGTTGGCTTTTTGGGCTGCAGCACTAGCTCATGTTGAACTTCTCATCCACCAACACCCCAAGTTCTTCTCTTCAGGATTGCTCTCTATCCATTAGGGACTGGCAGTGTTTCTGTTTGTGTCTGGTCCTGTCTTGCAAGTGCTGGGGCTATAAACATCTCCCCACTGATAGCACAACTGAGCTGCAGTTGCTGCTTTCTCTGTTCTGTTTCATTGATCCCTTTGGTCAAACAGATTTGCTCAGAGAGATTGCAAGACTCCTGTCTAAGTTGGTGGTGCTTCTGGGGCACTGCAGGACATCTCAGTGGAGTTAAGACACGAATGGGGATATAAAAGTCATATAGAGAAGATCGGGAGGATTTGATACTGAGAGCAAAAAAACAAGGACCATCATTGGAGGAAGTTCTGAGTTTCATGATGTTTTCTTCCCTTAGGTGGACTTTGACAATCCTGACTATGAGAAGTTTCCAAACTTCCGGAGCGTGGTTGGCTATGAGACGGTGGTGGGTCCAGGGGATGTGCTGTACATACCTATGTACTGGTAAGAAGGATGGTGGGACTGCGCGCTGACCAGCAAAAAGAGGTTTAAAAGGTCTTCTTACAGTGTTGGGTTGGCTCTTAAGAGAATTTGGTTTTGACTTCTTCAGCAACTATGTATTTTCTGTAATATCTTGGGCCATTCTGCTTTCCTGTCTGTTGGATGGGAATGGTAATTCTCCCAGACACTACATTTTTGTGCACGTACTCGGCTAGCCTGTGTGAGAAATGGATCTGTATTTAAATAAGGAGAGCTTTCCAGAAGTTCTGAGGTCTTGATGATGGAGGTGTAGAGCAAGGCTTGTCTAGTACAGCCTGAATACATCCATCCTAGGTATTTCACTATAAGCTACAGCAATAATTTCTTTCCTTTTCTTTTTTTTTTTGGTGTGGTTTTAATGCAGGTGGCACCACATTGAGTCTCTCCTGAATGGGGGCATTACCATCACTGTGAACTTCTGGTACAAGGTGAGTACAACCACCTTCCTGCGTCCTGTGCAGCTTGGATAGCTCTATCCCAGAGGAGTTTGTTTTTTCAGGTAGATGGGTATCAGCACGTGTTGGTTGTCTGAGAACTTCATTGCACCAAATCCTTCGCGTTAAAGCTGAAAGCTGCTTTCTCTGGACTGGTGCGTGAAGAACTGGGTGCTGGGAGAAGTTGGAATAACCTGCCAATTCAGGAAGCATGCAATGAGCTGGGGTTTTTTGATTTATTTTTTTATTTTTATTTTTTTCAGGGTGCCCCAACCCCAAAGAGAATTGAATATCCATTAAAGGCTCATCAGAAAGTTGCGATAATGAGGAACATTGAGAAGATGTTGGGAGAAGCCTTAGGAAATCCACAAGAGGTACAAAAAAAGAACCAGATAGTCACTGCTGTTGAACTTGTTATGGCTTAATGCAGAACTCAAGAAGCCAGCTCTGGTGGCATCTCTGGTGATGTTCTGCAAGGGTCACAATGAGGGTAGGAGAAAGCAGGATTGTTCTCTTGCTGTGAATGGTTCTTCCTGCTGTCTTCAGAAGGTCCTTCACCTACAAAAAGGCAAGCTCTTTAAATTCTAGTTCTGGAGAGGACCCACTACAAATGATCGGGGTGGGGGCAGGGGGAAGGTGTACTTTGGGCACTACCAGGAAAGCATTGCTCCCAAACTCTCCTTAGTCTTTTCTGCAGCAACAATACCCAATATTTGCCAAAGAAATGAAACTTTTACCTGTTGAACTCAAACTTCTTAGATAAGAGAAGTCTTTTCTGTTCTGTCACGTGTTTTCCCCATTAATGCATCTCTTGGTCAATTCTGAATTCCTTGCAACTTTAACCAACTGGTATTTCAAAAAAAGATTGAAGTACTAAGAGTATGCTCTTGGAGATCTCCTCCTGATTTGAAAGTGGAACTACTGGACTCGAATAGAAATGTTTTCATAGTCTGTAATCCATACTGCTGCACAGGAGCTCCTCCTTAGCATCCTCATGCTGAGGTCATGCCTCTCCCCTGAGACTATTGGGGTTGGAAGTAGATGATCTTTAAAGTCCTTTCCCACCCAAACCATTCCATGATTATCTCACTGCCACCACGTGCTGAACTTCCCTGAAGTGGAAATGGGAGGGGTCTTGACTGAAAACAGAACTTTAGAAAAATCATCAGTCCTGGCCTTCCTTCCAAGCGACCCCAAGGACCAGAGAGGATTCCATGAGTAAGAATGTTCCTTCTCTGCCCTGCAAAAAGCCACCCCTCATGACTGTGGGCTCCTTTTAGTAGCGTCTACTGAGAAATTACAAATGTAGGGTGCAAAGTGGAAAACGTTTCAAACAGATACCGCGGCTGCAGTGGTTTGGTGACAGCTAAAGGTTGGTGTTGGCGGAGAACCCTGCAATTTTAGATGACTATTTGAAGATGTGCTTAAGGGCATCCCAGTGTTTTATCTAGAAAACAAGCTCAAAACTGATTCGGTGTAACCTTAGGGGCTCGGTTTTTGCGCTGAGATCCTCTGCCCTGGGCTGCTCAGCTCAGAAGGTGATGTGATGCAGAGGGAGCGGGTCTCGCAGCTGCAAGTGTCATTGTCCCCAGCTAACAATCTGGTTTTGTTTTGTTTTTTTTTTTTTTTCTGCTTGGAACAGGTGGGTCCCTTGTTGAATATGATGATCAAGGGACGGTATGACTAATGCCTGGCTGCCCCGGGTGACTGATGTTGGAGCTGCTTTGTTCACAAGCAATGGAAGATACTGAGCGCTAGTATTGCACGCAGCACTTAACAGACTGATGGGTTTCCTGGCCCATCCCTGCCCCACTACAATAAAGGGGGCTACTGGAACTGCAAAAACCATTAGTACCCCATTCATCCTCCACTCTCACCTAACTGAACCTCCCAAGAGAGAGTCTGCACTTACTGGAAGCTGGATTCATGCTCACTAACTTGTTTGGGTTTTTTTTTGTTTTCCTCCCTCCACCCTGTTTGCCATGACAAGGAGCGTGGCTTCTGGCACTCAGATTTGTTGCTTGAGGATTTTCAGGCGTTGGAAGAAGAGCTTGGAGGAGAACCAGGAGTCTTCTTGTTTCCTCAGCTTCATGGAGTTTGGGTTTCCTGGTTGGGTTTATGTGTCTGTGCCTGCGGTGGATATAAGATGGGAAGTGATAAGTTTCAAAGTCCTCTGTTGTTAGAGGACCTGTCCGTGCTCAACTCTGATACCTTTTTTTTTATATAATGGAAACGAACATGTGACATGGCCTGTGTGTAATGAGCAACTGGACAAATAATTCAGTTTCTTCATCTTAAAACATCTGTACTTTGGACTTAGTCCAGGGTAGAGATCAGAGGGAATTCATCGAGCGTGTGAGCGCCAAACCCTGTGCTCTCCAAACGGCATCTGTGTGGTAGGAGTCTAGATAAACCTCCTTCCTGACAGCTTTCTCCGGGGAGTGAAGGCTTTTCTCTCTGCACTTCTGAAGCTGCAGCTTGGTTAAAAGAGGACAGAGCATTATGAAGGGAGATGTGTAAATACCAGGCCACTCGCCAAGTCTTGAATCGTTAAGCCACGTTTTTTAAATGAAATTCCCCATGGGTGCCGAGCTAGACTGACAAAGCGCAGTGTCAGATAGGTACAGAGCCTCCTTTCTCCCCACCTGGGGTGCTGGTTCCTCAGACTAACACAAGGGAAAGTGCCCTTTTTACCGAAACTGCAAGAACTCAAGTGTGTGGGTGTGTGTGTGGCTGCGCGTCAGCGTGCGGGGTTGCGTGATGTCGTGTGGCTCCTGTCCATCAGTGAAATCCATGGTTCCCTTCCTCATGCAGTCAAACATGAGAGAGGTCAGGGCTTTCTCTTTAAATATGGTTAAGTTTGGTGGTTTTTTTTTATCTTGATCCTTTTTTTTTGTGTTCTGGGACTTGACGTGGCAGGTTGGGAAGTGACAAGACCAAGGCATAGGAACCAGACAAGCCTCTGTTTAAGGGTCCTCAGCGATCAGCCTGAAAGTTCATTTTGTTTTACTCCTCTTCCATGCAAAAGCCTTAATTAAGGCTCATATAGAGGTTGGCTTTTTATTCCCCGAGGTGTGCTGCACAGCTGGCCCTGGTTTGGGGAGGTGGTGCAAAGCTCTTGTATATTTGATGCTGTTGCAAAGGGTCCCGAGAGCTAGAGGTAGAAAAAGAAAAGCCCTTTTCATAGCCCATGTATCTCATCCCAGAGAACAGTGGGGGATTTGTCCTGTTGAGGCTTCCCAGTGTTTTCCTCCTCCTTGTTCTTTGGGGCTTGTTTTGATGTGGGAATTTGGAGAAAAGCATTGAGGGGGGTGTCCCATCTTTGGCCTGGGGGGTCCCATCGTTGGCCTGGATGGCTGATGCAGCGCTTGTGGTGAGTTTGTCTTGCAGAGAGGTGGAAGGCTTCTCAAACGGGCCATCCCAGGGGCAAGTCTTCTGGCTGCTTCACAGGTAAGAACAAATGAAGTGTAATGGGCAGCCACAGGGTCCTTTTTTAAGAAATCTTTGTTGCTGGGTAGTCTGACTGCCGAGTTACTTGTTGCAGACTCTCCTGAGTTGGGGTTTGGTCCAGACAAAGGGTACTCAGCTGGATAATTATTGATGCTCAGCCTTTGGGCAGGTGGGGAAGAAGGCTGAGCTGCTGACACTGGTCAAAAGCAAGGCCTTCCCGGGAGTCATGGGCACAGGCCCTTGGTTGAAAGATGCTGAAATGAAATCCCATCTCTGTGCTATTTATTCAGCACACGGTAGTCTCCAGTACTACCTGTTAGACACCATCAACTCTTGAAAGCTCAGGGTGGGAGTTCGTGTCCCACGTGGAGAGAGAGAATGGTACTTACAGAACTTTAGGATCCAGTTATTGTGGTTTGTTGTGTGTTTTTTTTTTTTCCTTTATTTGCCAAAGGTCTAACTTGTAAAGTGTCTGAACAGGTTTTGCTGCACTTGACTTCGTGAAAGCTCATTTACGATGCACTGATGGACTGACTCCTCCCTCCCCTTCCCTGCCCCCCCCCCTTTTCCCTTTTCTCCTTGTGCTTTCAAATGCCCCTCGCCATGGTATTGGGAAGCTGTGTGTGTTCTCTGCTGGGGGTGTGTGTGCAAGGGGTGGGGTGTGACAAACACACGGTACCTTCTGAAGTGTAGTTCTTCAATACAACCAATGTTGAACAAGGGAACTGTGTGGTTTTTCTTTTGTCAGAGGCTGCCCTGAAGGGTGTCACCCTCTGCTCTGGTCACTGATGGGGTGACAGAGCAAACTACACTGTGAGGTTTAATGAGTTCTAACAGTTGTTTAATCCTTTGGGATATCTTGTTTTCCGTTTGGTCCTTTATCTGATTCATACTTTGGTCAAGGAAATCTTGGGGGGAGGCTTCCTTTGCTGTACATTAGCAGGCTTGGGGGGTAGAGTCCTCTCTACCTAATAAAGACATGGGTTATTTTATGTCGAACTTAGTGGTTTGTTACAGCTGATCCTTCTGTTGTCTCTTGGGTATCATGCACCGTGGGCACCACAAAGCTCAGAAACATCTCGGGTCATGGAGGAAACTGAGGCAGGAGAACTGTGTCACCTGAAAATCGAATCAGGCTCCGAGACTTCACTTTGCTTTTATTACCTGAGCTTCCATAATACATTTCTTCTGTTTCCCCATTTCTGGGTTCTTTTAAAAGTGAGATTTTTCTAGGGAAAAGTGACCTTTTCTTAATCCTTGTAGATCGTGGCTGTGGGATCGTGTAGCAAGAGAAGAGTGTAGGTTCTTAGACTGGTGTGACAAACACACAAAAAGAGGGTATTTTACCCCCTTGGTGATTTATGATTGAGGGGCCTAGAACATCTCTCTGCTGAGGAAAGGCTGAGGGACTTGGGGCTTTTTAGTCTGGAGAAGAGAAGGCTGAGGGGGAATCTGATCAACACCTAGAAATACTTCAAGGGTGGGTGTCAGGAGGATGGGGCCAGGCTTTTTTCAGTGGTGCCCAGTGACAGGACAAGAGGAAACGGGCACAAACTGGAACATAAGAAGTTCCATCTAAACATGAGGAGGAACTTCTTTCCTGTGAGGGTGGCAGAGCCCTGGCAGAGGCTGCCCAGAGAGGTGGTGGAGTCTCCATCTCTGGAGACATTCCAAGCCCATCTGGAGATGTTCCTGTGGGACCTGCTCTGGGAGACCCTGCTGTGGCAGGGGGTTGGATTGGATGATCTCCAGAGGTCCCTTCCAACCCCATAGCATTCTGTTAATTATTTACAGCAGTTCTTTCCAATGAGTGAGCTACCTTGAATGAAGCCAGTGACTCTTTAAAGTCCTAGAACGGGGATGGTTCACTCAAGGTGGTGACAATCTCTTGGAAGGCCTGTGTGTTGATGGATGGTCAACCCACGCTGCCATCCCAACCATGGAAGCAGAGCAGCAACAGCAACAGGAATTCTCACCTTTCCACGTGGTTTTTTCTCCAAGCGCTTTTCTCTAAGCCTCCCTTGAGCCCCACATGTGTGGGGAGCTTCTTTATGCTCTTCATCTTCCGTTCCTCTTTTGGAGGCAGCACCTCTCATCAACATCCTGGGGAAGTCCTGAAGACACCATCTTCCCCGGGTGCTTTTCTGCCTCGCTGCTGCCCAGAAAGGGAAGGCAGAGAGCCGCCGCCGTTACCGCAACAAACACATCTGAAGTAAGTTCTAATTACTGCCTCACAAAGTCAAATATTTGTTGGGAGTGGAGGACTAATTGGGGGAGGGGGGAGGGAGCGGAAGTGGAGGCTCTTGGAGTGTAAGAGGAACAGATGCCCGGACGCCTTGGGGAAACGCAGCTTTTCCTCTACAAATCAGAGCTTTAAATTACAAGGCTTTTTACCAACGAGAACAGTTGTGGGAAGTCGTCTGCTCTCATTTGCGTAATGGCTTCTGTCACTGGTGATTAGACACAGGATGAAGGAAAAGAAATTTGACAATTAGGAATGAGCGATCATTAATCAGAATCTTTGTTAGAAGGAGGGAAGGGAGGGGGGACGGGGACTGGGGACGCAGAATATCCCACAAACAATGGAGGCAGCCGCTAGAGTCACTGCCAAATCCATAGAGTCATAGAATGGTTTGGGTTGGAAGGGACCTTAAGGATCATCCAGTTTCAACCCCCTGCCCTGGGCAGGAACACCTCCCACCAGCCCAGGTTGCTCCAAGCCCAATCCAGCCTGGCCTTGAACCCCTCCAGGGATGAGGCAGCCACAGCTTCTCTGGGCAACCTGGGCCAGGGTCTCGCCACCCTCACAGCAAAGAATTTCTTGCTAAGATCTCATCTAAATCTCTCCTCTTCCTATGGCTCCACTCCCTGGTCAAAAGTCCCTCCCCACCTGTAGCCCCGTTTAGGTACTGGAAGGGGCTCTGAGGTCTCCCTGGAGCCTCCTCTTCTGCTTGGTAAAGAAGAGAGCTCATCTTGGAGCCCTCTCCCTGCCACATGAACACAGGCCCTTCTTTCTGAGTGCCTGACTGCAAGCTGCCAGAAAAAAAATCCACTGAAACAACTTCTTAAATTGTTGAAACTACTTCAGGTGGTCTCCTTTCCCCCACACCTTGTGTGCAGCCTCTGGTGAGGAGGAGAGCTGGTGCGGGCCTTGACTGCTGTTGAGGAAGATGAGGAGGAACAACGTGCAAGCAGTTCTAGGCTCTTTTCCTGATAATGTCATGTCTTACAAGAGCATGGAGGAACGCAATGGGCTGCGTGACAGGTAAATAATAAAAGAAGGCAGTTGTGACCCCTCTGTGTCTGTCATTTGCCGGCTTTAGCTCATCATCCAGCCGTGCACACTCCAGGACAGGCATTTGTTGGGGGGGTGTTGTGGGTTTTGATCAAATTATGGGTCCTTGTGAAATCCATGTTATTTATTTTTCCCACAGCTGTCATTGAAAGTCTTCTCAGGTGAAACACTTTGGTGTAGTTTACTCTGCCTCTGATTAGATCAGCAGTTAGAGCTTGGGAGGAAGGATGACAGGCCATTTGTGGGGCATGCCCCATCCCAGCAGTGGTTTAAGGTCAGGCTGGATGGGGCTTTGAACAACTTGATCTGGTGGGAGGTGTCCCTGCCTGTGGCAGAGGGTTGGAACTTGAGGGTCTTTAAGGTCCCTTCCAACTCTTAACCATTCTATGATTCTGTGTAAGGTTGGTTGGTGCATCTCAGGACCTGAGCTTACTGGATTCATTGATTTCAGTGGCCCTCTTTGTCTTTGCAAGGTTGAGTCATTCACTTGAGGTGGGGGTCTCCCTCAATGTGATTATTATTTCTGTGACTGGAAATCAAAGCAGATGTCTCCAAAGGGGAGGGCTGAAGCCACATTACCTTGTTCCCAGCTCAAAAGGAATGAGAGCAGCTTGGATTTTCACCCTCTTCTTGTGGCTAACAGTATTCACCACAGGAACTCAGAACGAAAGGGAAAACAGCAGATCTCAAGACAGGATCTAATGGGGCTTTTCATCTACTGGTAATCAGGAGAGAAGTTGGGAGAATCCCTGGTCCAATTTCTCGGGGTGGGGAGATGTCTCAGGTAGTGACTTTTATCTGCTCTTAACCGTGTGAGGGGAGGGCATCTTCTTATTCACATTCTTTTTATTTTTCAATGTCTGTTTCAATTTGGAGAAGTGCACTTCCTGCTGTTTGTGGATGGCAAAGCAGCCTGTGGTGATGGAGGGGAGTGTCACTGCCGGAGTTCACCCCACAAAATTGCTGTAAACCCTGAGAAAGACTTTGTAACGGCAGGGTAAGGCCCTTGCTGCAGGAAACGTCAATGTGCTGGGGTGGCAGGAGCCACAGGTACCACTTCCATCGTGGAGTTTCAGTTGTGTTTTTTCCTGGAGAGTTGGGATTTGCTGTTGGATGTGACTTCAATCCCCTTGAAAAGCCAGGAAGGGAAGAGAACGTACTGCTGTCCTGTTTGTAGGTAGGTCATTACATCATTCTGTGCTCCCTGAGCTGCTTCAGCGCCCCTGGCATCATGCAATGAGCTGTGTGAAGACTCTGCCTAAGCAGAAAGCTGCTAAAGGAGTGAGGTCAAGTAATTTTGCTTCTAGAAAAGGACAGTCCCCATGGCCACAGAGAGGGCATGGGGGTTACAGCAGCATCCAAGGAGACAGTTTCTGTGGGAGAGGATAGTACCATGGGCAATGGACCAGTTCTGCCCAAGCTTGGCAAGGACCTTTGATGGTCTCTAAGAAGCTGCTCCTTTCCACCCGTATTACACTGGAGGAAAACACTTCAGGCAGCAAAGAATTACTGGTGGGTTTTTTGGTCAAACTCCAGCCTCTACAGGCTGTGGAGCTGGAGGGTATGGGGCAGTAAGACCTTGGCATTTGAGGTAATAAGCTTCTGGTCTGTCAGTTCGTGTGAACTGCAGAGATTTGTGAAGCTGGGGAGTCATAGGGTCGTGTCACTTGGTCTGTCAGGTCTGACAGGGCTCCAGCAGGGCAGACCTTGGTGCTCTATGAGCCCTCCCTTTGGGGTGTGTGTGTGTGTGAGAGCAGGGGTGGGGACCTCCAAGTGGGGCTCAGGGCTCTGAAGAACCCACTCATCTGCCACCAGTTCACTCTGAGCACAGCCCAGGGCCCCTCCCTTCCACCTCCTCCCCAGAAAAGAGGCAATCCTGGGTCTCCTGCTTTTGCTGTTTGTTTATAGCTCTCCCCATCACATCTGTCTTTCTTCCCTCCTTCCTCCCCTTCCTTTTCCCTCCCTCTCCCTCCTCCCCCTCGTTCCCTGTAAGCGATTAATCATTTTGACAGGCTTGGCGATGGCCTTTATTTCCTTGAGGCGGCCAAGAAATGTCTGTGAGCACCTTCTCTGATACCCCTTGTGTTCTCTCGCCAGTCAAACCAGCAACTTTGCTCGGAGTGACACCACCAGAAACGGGGGGAAGGGGATGGGGGTGTGTGGGGTGTGTGCAAAACTCCAGTAGAGCCAGCTGGGGAAACGGGTAGTGGGGCAGCATCCAGTTGGGGTGCTGTGTGCCACCACCCCTGCCATGTTAGCCGTGATGAATATGTCACTTCACTCTAGCTTTAATGTGTCATACATTTCTCCCTCCCTCTCCCTGGGCTCCCCTGCAAGCCTTGGTTTCGGTGCAAAGGCAGGCCGGGATGAAATCAGGCTGCTTGGAAAAACATCAGCCTTCAACAGAGGAAAAGCTGTTGGAGAAGAGCGAAGAGCAGGAGCAGGTGGGGATCATCAAGGGGAAAAAAGAATCCTGTGGGAACCTGGGAAATGGCTGTGGCCTTCCTGGGAAGCTCCTCTTTGTCTTGGGCAGGAAGGAAGGTGCCTCCAGGCCTTGGTGATGGTTCTCCTGGACCTGTTGTGTTGTCGTGAGGATGCCTTCCATTCACCACCAGGCAAGAGAGCTCTCAGGCCGTGGTATGTGCTATTGCAAATGCACTGCCACCTAACCGGAATGAAAACAGGGTGGAACAGGGTGTGTGATGTTACCAAGAGAATTATCTCCTCTAATCAAGCCTTACAGCATCCTCCTTCCCCTTGGCATTGGACCCAGGGCTGCCATACCTAGAGTTATTCCTTTCCTTCTTAGTGTGAAAGCAACTATTTTCCATGGAGGGAAGGAAAGCCCCAGGAGTAACCGTTCTACCAGGGGCCTCTGGGGATGTCTTGAGACCCTTTGTGCAGAAGAATGGATTGTAATGAATACTGGAAGTGGAGAAGATCAAGAAGGAAAAGTTGAATATGTTGCACTAGAAGCCAGATGGAACGTGATATAAGCTTTTGGATGTGATGGAGCAGCTGAGGGAGCTGGGGGTGTTCAGCCTGGAGGAGGCTGAAGGGAAAACCTCCTCACTCTCTACAACTCTCTGAAAGGATGGTGTAGCTGGGATGGGTCAATCACTTCTCCCAAATCACAGGATATGGGACAAGAGAAGATGGTCCTCAAGTTGTGCCAGGGGAGGTTCAGATTGGAGATTAGGAAAAATGATTGCATGGAAAGGGTTCTTAAGCCTTGGTTGAGGCACCATCCCTGGAGGTACTTAAAAGCTGGGTAGATGTGGTGTTTAGACATATGACTTAGTGATGGGTTTTTGTCAGTGTTGGGTTGATGGTTTGATTCAATGATCTAAAATGATCTCTCCTTTCCAGCCTGGGCAATTCTATGATTCTATGATCTTGCATAAGGTGGTCAGGTGTCGTAAGGCAGGGGACTGGTTATAGTGACCCAAAGGATTCTATCTAGTCTCTTGTTCCTATTAAACCAGTAAATAAGCTCTGGACTGAGGCTAGAAGACAGTGGACAGGCTCATCCTGGATGAAAGGCCCTAGAGTAAGACCTCCCCAAATTTTCAAGACAGGCAGGTGGGAGAAAGCATACAGATGTAAAAGCTGATACAGCATAAGCCCATGAGCTCCAGGGAGCTCCTCTGGAATAAACATCTTTGCCCCGTATGGACTGACTCTGCATGAGATCTCTGGACGACTTGAACTAAAGAGGAGTTAACAAGTGCTCTCCAGCAGATGAAAAGGCAATGTGGACCCCCTCTGACAGACATGCAGGCCCATATCTTAGGAGTGACCTCTGCCAAGGTCACTGCTGAGTTCCTCTAAGCTAGCATTTCTCTTAAGGCAATATTGATTTTGTGCTGGTGGTGCTAAGCACTGTTGTTAAAGGAGAGGCCATAAATGCTTGGCACAACAGTGGTGGCCCTTCTTGGCAGCTAGACTCACTGGTCTGGCTTGTTTTCTGCAGGCTTCTTGTGCTCATGTGCCCAGGGTGAGGAATGCTGGCTTTGTGGTTCCAGGCTGGTGACCACTAATGATTTCAGTGCCTCTTCTCCAGTTTGAGGTAAGTGCCTCTTCTCCAGTTTGTGGTAGTTATGTTTACTCCCTTGTGTTTGGTTGAGGACAGGGGACATTCATTAGCATCAGAAAATGGCCTGTCCCTGGACAGTTTACACCCAGTAATAGGTTTCTTTCTTGAATATATTCTTCAAGGCCCAGCTGGATGGGGCTTGGAGTAACCTGGTCTAGTGGGAGGTGTCCCTGCCCATGGCAGGAGGGTTAGGACTGGATGATCTTTAAGATCCCTTCCAACCAGAACCATTCCATGATTCTGTATAACAGAAGGGAACATGGTAGAGGTCTGAAACAGCTTATCTCGGTGCTGGGAGTTGTCAAAGAGACTGTACAAGATCTTCAGAAGTTCAGTCCAACCACTGTGGGTAATGCTGGCTGTCCTAGAAAGCCTGTTTTAAATCATCAGCAGCCCTAGTCTAGGTCTTTAAGAGTTCCTGCTTGTTGTGTGCATTCAAGGCTTTGAATCACGTAGCACTGCCGAGACAAAATTTGTGTCTCTGCCCTCCCAGGCCATGAGCAGCAAAGCAGAACATGATGCTGTCTGCCTCTCCTTTGCTTTTTATGAGGCCAAACTGTGAAAAGGGAGGCCTGAGAGTTTGCAGCAGTGGGTTCTCACTGTTTTCCTCTGTTAAAATCAGCTTAGCTTGGCCAAAGAGGTGGCGGTGTCTCCATCGTTAGAAATATTAACTTGACTGGCCATGGCTCTGAGGAACCTGACCTAACTGTATGTGCTTTAAGCAGGAGGCTGAACTAAGGATCTCCTGAAGCCTCTTTCAACCCTGATTATTCTACAATCACATTTTCTCAGGAGAATTCATCACTTGATGCGCAGCGTTTCATTCCACCCCTTAAAATAATTATAAAGCTCAGATAATTCAGAATGTAAGGGAAGTACTACATCCTTTTATATCTCTATATAGAAGCCTTTGTGAGAGGATGTTGTGGGCTACTTTCTTTGGTCTCCAGGGTTATCAGGAGTTTCCTCACTGAGCTTGTGCTGTGTCTGTCAGCAGAGCTGGTCAGTAGGACAAGCTCAGGTAGATGGTAATGGGTGAAGAGCTCTTGATCATCACGTGGCAAGGTGCTTGTTGCTTATCCCTAGTGAGCGTCCATACTATGCAACAGACAGGGAGGGGACATCACAGAGCTGTTTGATGGCAGAACTGAAGCAGTGTTGCCATGTCACCATAGTGTTAAGGCTTCCTCTCTCACTATTGCAGAGGTTGTCTTCCTGAGGCTGAACTGGTGTCCTCTGCTCAGTCCTGTGCTGAACCAGTGAAATAAATGAGCCTGGATGGGGATGTCAGTGTTGCTGTTTAGATCTATCTGTTGCCTGTTCTCTTCTGGAAAGCTGTGGCCTGGTTGCATGAGTGACCGTGGAATCATAGAATGGTTTGGGTTGGAAGGGACCTTAAAGATAATCCAGTTCCAACCCTACTGCCCTGGGCAGGGACACCTCCCACTAGACAAGGTTGCTCTAAGGTCTCCCTGGAGCCTTGTCTTCTCCAGGCTGAACACCCCTAACTCTCTCAGCCCATTGTCATAGTAGAGGTGCTCCAGCCCTCTGATCATCTTCACAGCCCCCTAGCAGGTCCATGTCCTTCCTGTGCCAAGTACTCCAAAGCCATGGTGGCCCAAGACCAGCTGGGGTTATGGGGAACCTTGTCCTTAGGCAGGGGTGGATCTTCTGTCCAGGGTGATAGGTGACAAGGTGATTTGCCTGGCTGCAAATGGGAAGCAGTTGTTGCAACCGGGAGCTCTGATCCCCAATGTGGACAAGCTGGACTATGTCCAGGACAAGAACCCACCCCTGCTTTCAGGCATGCAGGGTCTAACTTCAGAACTGGTCTTGCTGTTGGGATACCTATGGATTTCTGCATCTTCAGGCCCAGGTACTGAGCACCCTTCAGTGGCCTGGGTCATCTCCTGTCTCCTGGAAAATCTGAGATATCCTTGGTTATTGGAACAGCTGCACAACATGGAGAGGCTTCCAAACTTATGAGGAGCACCCAGTGCTTAATGGGAAAGCTTGAACATGGACCACACTTTGCATGTTCCTTTAGGTGACAGAGGTGCTCTTGCCCTTGGGGACTTTGGAACTGGAGGTTGGGCAGGTTGAACTTAGGTGCCTCACGTTTTGAGGTGCCCTGGGCCCGGCAAAGACGTTCGTGTCTGGGCTCTGTCTGTCTGGGCTGCTCTGAACGTTATGGATGTGTTGCCGCTGTCTTTGCGGAGTGGATGAAAGTGTTTGTGGTAAAATGTAATCAAGTGGAAAATTGCAGTGCATATAAACACATATGGCACTCAATGACTGGGCATTAGGCACAGTGACTGCAGGCAAAAAAAAAATTATCTGTAAACGTTTCGCAGCAAGTTTCGAAATCTTAAAGAACAATAAGATATTAGCAATTTAATGGGGTGATTCAGCGAGGCAGCGATCCTTGGGTTGGGAGAACGAGGATGCATGTGGCTGCGGTGATGGGGGCGGCTGGGATTACTCAGCCAAGCTCAACAAGCCCTGTCTCTGGGCACAAGAGGGCTGCCAAAGGTTTCCCTCCCTTGTCAGGGTGGCCGTGCTTGGAGAGAAGAGGGCCAGGAGGTGGCCCGTGAACCTTACTGGTGCCACCTTCCAGCCGCCTCCAAGAGCCTGTTGTTGAGAACAGCATTTGGAAGAGGTTGTCTGTGGTCAGTGAGGCAGAACTGATGGGAAAGGTGGATCAGGCTGGCTCGGGTTGGGAGCTGTGGTGGCAGTGGAGGTGAATGGCTGGCTTTGGTCTCCCAGAAATGGAGAGCTGGGTCCTGTTCACCTCCTGGGCCTCCAGGCTCCATCTGCTTATTGCTGCCCAGGGTAGCACCTTCCCAGCTATTGCAGAGCCCACCCCAGTCCAGATCCTCCCTGGGGGTAATTATTTTGCCCCCTGCAGAGGAGCTCTGTCATCTGCTGGAACTGCACTTGGATCTTTCATGCCTGCCATCGTGGGACTTCACTGCCAGAGCCAGTTGTCCATCTCCAAACCTCTTGCTTTGATCCCGCTGCTTCCAGGGAAGGAAGACATGTCAGCCCAGTGTACAAAAGTGATTTTTTTTTTTTGTTGAGTGACAGAAATACCAAAAAGGTGGTTTTCTCTTCTTTCCAAATACTGGCTTCCCTTTTTCCAACGTGAAGAAGGTTACCGGTGAGTGGGAGGAGAAATGCACCTTTGCCAGTGTCACCTGTCTGGCTGCCCCTTCCTGGGAGGAATATAGCTTTGGTGGCTCTCCTGACTGCCCTGAGATCCTGGATCTGGTGGCCAAACTTGCTCAGGAGGGACCAGCTTCTAAAGAAGGAGTGAAGAGGGCACCCAATGGGAAACTCCAAGGGTATTGGCAGCTTGGGCCAGTGAAGCCTGACTCATTCCAAGCCTCTCTGGGAAGAAATCTTCCCAAACTAATCCCTGACAGTAAGAACCACCCAAATGAAGTAAGAATAAACTAAATCAGTGTTTCTGGGTGGCAAGTGACAGCTTTCCAGGAATGTAAGGAACACAGTGGGGCTCTAAACTGATGCAGGTAGAACACTAGGTTCTCTTCATCTCCCTTCATAGGACCTTTTATTTTCACACTAGTTCACACACAACCCTGGGAACGTGCTTTTTTTTGGGTGTGATGCTGACGACTGAGACCCATGTGCCTGGATCACTAGTAAAAGTGTAATTTCAATGAGATGACAAGCATGGATGTCTTTTGCCTTCATCTGGAAAACTGCCTAAGTCTGGACTTAGGGAAGACAACGGACCTGCCACACTTGTGTGTTCAACTCTGGAGAGCATTTGTGAGAATAATGGCAGGAGAAGCTTTTAAGGAATTGCTGTTTAATTGTTTTCATTATGTGTTTTTATCCCTTTAAGAAATTCCTGCTTTTAATCTTATCTCCTTAAATGTGGTACATTAGAAGGACAGGTTATTATATTTTTTGCTTTGTGTCACCCCCTGCTTTAGGCTCTCACAGTGTTTACTTTCTATATCGTTCTTGCTCTTGATGATCCATAAGTACCATAGGGAAGCTTATGTCCTGCTCCTAAATCAAGCTGATGAGGCACATCTACCTCTACTGAGCACAGATACACTTCCCTAAAGGATTGCCCCATCTTTATGAGCAGATGGAGCCAGCCCTCAAAGGACAGCCCAGAAACCCCACAAAATATTCCGCTGTGGTCAAATTCGAATGCGAAGTTCTCCTTGAGACTTGTCCCTTTCAAAGGGCTCTGCCTTCTCTTGAACTATTTCCCTGCCAAGGATTGTAGCTTGTTCCCAGATTCATCTTTTCCCTGGGTGTTTCCATGCTGCTGTAGCACTAAACCAATGGAAAAAACCCAAAAGTGTTAATAATTAATAATCCCTGCCCCTTTACCTGCTTGATCTCATCAGTCTGCACATAGATCTGGAGGCAGAGGTCTCCTGGACCATGTGGTGCCCACAGCAACAGTCTTTACCTACCAACCTCAGCTCTCTGCTGAGAACACCGGCTCTTACCTCCTGCCAGCTGAGTGAGAGGATCTTGTCTGCTTGGACATCTGGGTGGAGAGGTAGTGCTCAATAGGTTTCCTATTTCTGAGTATATTGGTATCATCAGTCTCAGCTATTACCTGCCCTCCTCTCTGTCCATCACCTAACCATAGAAAGGTTTGTGTTGGAAGGGACCTTAAAGATCATCCAGTTCCACCCCCCAGCCATGGGCAGGACACGTCCCACCAGACCAGGTTGCTCCAAGCCCCATCCAGCCTGGCCTTGAACCCCTCCAGGGATTTGGAGTCCTCTTGTGAGTCTTACATGCATGGTGTTACTTAAAAATTCACCCTCAGGACCTATGGACCACTGGAGGCTCTCTGCTGTGATCCAGGTTTGCCTCAAGTTCACCAGATTTCAAATACATCAAAGGTAACTTCATCTATCCTGCCCTAGAGCTAGAGTCAGATCACTGGCAGGTGGGAAGCCTCTGGGTTGAGGGGATTCAAGTGAAAATGGAATTAAATATGCAATGGCTGGATTTTCTTGGGGGTGTTTATTATGGGGTGTTTGCCTAGCTAGGGGTCTGGAGTGTCTGGCATCAAAGAGGTGCTACATGAGCTCTCAGTCATGGTGTTGTCCTTCATCATGAGTGAGAAAACAACAGGCTGAAGCAGAGCCCTGCACTCGTGAACTTCTGTACCAATTTCCTCAGGGAGTTGTTGGGAAAGTGTGGTCCTACCTGGGAGAGCCTTTGCTGAGCTGCTCACAAGGGTGAGGAACTTCTGAGGAGAACTAATAGAGAGGGGACTTCATGATTCTGTGTGGACAACTGCTATCTGAAGTGCACCGAACCTGAAGTGCAAATAGGTCCTACCTGCACTGGTAGATGCTTCTGTGCCCAGGGTTACACTACAGTTGCTGTCACCCTGGTGAAGGTCCTCTGGAGGGTCACACCTGGACCTTCCTTCTGGCTTATGACCAGGGAGAGGGAGAAAGACCATGAGTAATTGTGTGAGAGACTTTGTAGATGGCTGGTGAGGCAGAACACTGCTCTCTTTGAGTAGGCAGTCACTTGTGGTGGTGCCATGGCTCATGTCCTCTTCTGGGATGGGCAACTGGTGGTGCTCATTCTGCAGGTCAAGAACAGATAAATGCTCCTCTTGCTTGCCATAGCAGGTGGTTTGATGCTCAGATAGGCAAACTAGAAACAGTAGAGTTGATGGAGTGCATGTGCTGGTTGTTCCTGTGACAGATTATGAAGCCACCTGAGTCACTGTCCCCTTGTCCCTCCCCACGTGGAGGCTGTGGTGCTGGGGGCAGGTCTGCCTGTCACACCTGAAAGAGCTGTACAGCTCAAGCACATCTGGGGAGAGATTTTAAGTCAAGAAGCAGCTGTTCAGTCACTCAGTGTAAGCTTGTGGGTAACTGAGGGAATTCTCGTGGTTTCTTTTGTCTAAACCCCTTCTTCCCAAAGGGCCTCCTGTCAGGGTTTGAAGGCACTGGGACAGAAAATCTACTACTGCTCTGAGGAATTTGCTCCAGAGGTGAAACCCCCCATCACTTCATACAAAACCCATCGTTGGATTTCTCTTTTTTTTCTTCTTTTTTTTTTTTTT
>VXBJ01004241.1:640077-692243 GCA_013400055.1 Nycticryphes semicollaris
TTTTTTCCTGGAATTTGTCTGGGTTTACTGTAGGTTCTTTGCTTCCTCTCAGCATCAGGAAATGGGGACGCTCTCCTGGCCCCAAAACTCAAGTTGCCTTTTGAACTCTGGGTGTTGATGTTGATTTTTTTGAGGTTATTTGGCCTGCAACTACCCTTGCTGAAGAGCAGCCAGGCCTTGCTGGTCAGCCTGCCCCAGCCAGCTGCAGGATTTGCCATCATCTACCATCTCCCCCACCTTCCCCAACAGGGCAGAAATGCTGCTGGTGCCTCCTGATGCCAGTATTGCCTCCTGCATCCAAAAGACTGGTCTGTTGTGCCAGGTTTATTAGATTATTGCCCTGGGAATGCACCATCAAGGACTGGTCTTGCACCCTGGGTGCAGCCAATAGTCACTGCCCAGCATTTTCCAGGCACTGGGACAAACGTAGCTGCTGGATGTGTCCCAGACTGTCCCGTGCACGCTGGGACAACACAAGAGCAGGGGTGGGTGGACAAATTGCCATGGTATGACCCTGTTCGAGGGTTCTAATGAAAGTTGGTGGCTGCAGTGGGATATGGAAGTCTCAAGGTCTGATGTCTCCTTGGTGTTGTTTTTCAAGTGCTGCAAGGTAGACGAGCACTCGGAGAGTGGGGGAGCAGATGGGGAGCCCTCCTATTAGTCCATAAGAGGAGATCTGGGACCCAAAGGGGCTGAGTTTTGAAGTGTCTGGGCTGTGACCAGGTTTGGGGACACAGTGGAGGTGCCCGAGGTAAGGGCAGAGCAATGAGAAAGCCTTCCCAAGAGGAAGGCAAAGACAGACCCAACCACCTTCCTTTGTAAGAAAGACGGTGAGAGAAGGGATGGGGACCTTGCAGCAGCTCCAGGGGTGCGTGGCGGTGACAGAGGGTGGCGGTTCCCGTCCCGGAGCCGCCGTGTGCTGCAGCGCTCCGGCCACAGCGTGGAGCCCGCGATCCGTGCGGAGACCGGCGGAGCTGCNTGGAAAAATGGATGCTCTCGGCTTTCAGAGGTGCCCAAGCCACTGCAGGGGTTTCCAACTTGAGCTGTCAGGGAAGGGGAGAAACCTTAATGCTGAACTGAGGTCTTGCAGGAGCAGCTTTCCCGTGGAAAATCCCTCCTCCCCCGGCATAGAGTCCTGATTTCTGGCATCAGCCTGAAGCCGGCTTCAGTTTTGGAACCCGGATGCCAGACCTGGGCTGGGTTTGCCTCTTCTAAACCGTACATACAGGTGCTGGGGATGTGCATAAGAACAGGTACCTACACCTGAAATGCTGGTGTTGCAGGACGGATGCTGACTGCTGTGAGGTGCTTTACAACCACAGCAAAAAAATCTCCCCTGTTTAAATCTGCCTCTCTGACAGTAAATAAAGCACAGGCCTGTTTTCCATGGCTCATATTGCTTTCTGTCTTTGCACCTCTGGCTGCTTTTCTGTCTTTCCCAGCCCTAGAAAGAACTTCAGGCTTGGAAGAAGCTTTCAGGACCGGGCTGTACTCACAGCTGTGCATCAAACAGCCCCAGCAGCTCATGGACACATCTGGCTCAGCTGAGATCTTGGCCTCTCGAGAGGAGAAGAGGGAGGACAGGTGACCTGTGATGTCCCTTCCAAAGCGGAGGTGATGCTCTAGACCCAGTGAATGCTCTTTCAGGCCCAAGGGGGTTCTGGTCCTTCATCCTCTATTCCACCATGACAGGATTGGGATTGGGACCTGCCCGACGTCTTCCCTGGGACCCCCTTGAGTGCTCCCTGCCCCTCGTCCCCTGGTCAAGCCTCAAACCAGCGAGCTGTCTGCCTTTGTCCCCCTAGTCCTTCCTTCCCGGCAAAAGAAGGAACAACCTGTGCCTCGGCTCTCGGCAGGGAAGGGTGCGGGAGAAGGTGCTGCGGGGCCAAGTGCGGGGGTTGCAATGTGTGGGTTGGACCCACGAGGGCAGCAAAACACTGCGGGAGAAGGGACATCTCCACCGAGGTGGCCGAGGGCTGGTGACAAAAAGGATCCCGACTTGGGGCTCTTCACAGATGGGCGGGAGGTGAGGTGGGGAGAAGGGTTCCAGACCTGCTGCCTGGAAGGTGCAGAAGATGCTGCGGGAGGGGACAGGCACACTGCCTGCCCCGGGAAAGATCTATTTCCTTCCCCTCTGGGGACCAGGGCTCACCCCAGGCTTGCCCAGGGTCTATATTGCACGTCAGAGACTGAGGAGGGGTAGGAATGGGGCCCTGATGTCAAGGGGGATGGCAAACTAGCATGGCCCTGGTGTGGTCTCACCATGTTGCCTGTCAGAGTTCTTCCAGATCTGCCTTATGCTCAGCCTTCAGTCCCCCCTGGCAGAGTGTCCTGGGAAACACGCTGGAAGGGGGTCTGTTTGGGCAGTTTTCTCTGCATCTGCACGCCAAGCCTGTCTACATGGCTCACAACTCTCTATACCAAGCATCACGTGTGTTCCTCATGGCTGAGAGAGGCTTGAATGCTCTTTTCAGTGTCCCCAAGGTGGAGAAGGTGGCTCTCTGACCAAATGATGAGTTGGTGGCTGAGTTGGCACCTTCCTGCTCCCCTGGCAGAGGCAAAGGCCTTTGGGGAGAAACAAGAGGGAGTCAAGGATCTGTTCAACTCTGTTCCCCAGATGCCAGAGGCGAAGGTGAGCTCTGACCTGGGTTGTGAACGCAAAGCTCCAAAAAAAGCAGTGTGAAAAGCTCATTCCTGAGCCTTTTTTCCCTGCTAGTTGTGCACCCACCACCCCATCCAAAGCACTGGACCTGGTCTGTGGAGGGCAGGCAGGGCTGCTTGCCCTTTTTTCATGTGGGGAGACGTGGAGGGAAGATGCCACTGCACGATATGTGCAGAGGAGGAGGCCTTTGCTGCCACAAAGCAGGGCACAGCAGCTGCAGCGAGTGACTCAGGGACCCAGAAGCCACAGCCAGCCACTGCCACCCCAGACCTGTGCTCGCAGCCCCCTCCCTTCCCCTCCTTTCCAATCCTCTTGTACTGCTTTCTTGGCAAGGGTGCTGGCTTTCAGCCCCTGCACCTCATGTGCCCTATTGATAGCTGGTAATTTATGTAAATCTCCTAATATATGGATTCTGGGATCAGGACGGAGGGTTTGTGTGTGAGATGAGATTAATATGTTTGCAGATTCTCTCTGCAAAGAGAAGGATAGAGGCAGGCAGGGCTGGGACGTTTGCCCTAGGTCTCTATTAGCACCTCTGCGTGCACCAGCCGTGGCCACTCTCTGCTTCTCCGTGGCTAGTAGTACAGGGGATTCTCCCTGCTTTGGCCACCGTGGTCACCCACAGACAGCCTTGCTGGCCAGCCACCCCACAGAGACACAAAATGCTTCCATCTCTCTCTGCTCCCCTGAAGTTTCAGCATCTCCGGAAGGTGGCTGGGCTGAGCTGTGACAGAGGCTGCTGCCACCACAGGATTGTGTCCCCCTGGAAGTGCTGGAAAACTGCAGCTCGGCTTTATTCTCCCTGTGACAGCTGAGGAGAGCCAGGGGGTGCTTGTAGCCACTGGCCTCTGGGTGCAGCTGAGGCTTGGGCTCTCCTGGTCCAGCCTGAAATCAGGGATGGGGTGGTGTAAGGGAGGAGGGAGGAGGGACAGCATGGAGGGACCAGTGTGGCAGCAGGGTGGCAGGGTAGAAGGCCCTGGGCAGGGAAGATGGTGAGCCCAGCACCTTGCTTGGTGTCCTGAGGATGGAGGATGGGCAGGGGGATGCCGTATGCCCCTGTCCTGTCCCTCCTGAGGGCTGCAGTCCCCGAGGAAAGAAGTGCTACATCTACACCCAGCCCTGTCCAAGAGCTGCATGGCTTATCCATGGACATCTCCTGGCCTGGTACCCACATTTGGTGGGTGGTGGGTTGGATGGGGGAAGTAGAGCCTACCAGGGACCTTCCCAGAGCTGGGGAGCAGGCGGTGGGGAAGGGAACTGCCCTCTGATTCAGATGTTCCCGAGGAGTTCCCGTTCCACACCTGACATTTAGAAACCAGGAATCCTGCTGATGGATAGGATTTGATGTGGTGGAGTATATTTCACACCGTGTCATTTATCCTGCTGCCGCCTCGTGTGAAATGTCAGCCGTCCAGGAGCTTTTTCTGATCGCTCTTTGAAGTACTGGGTTCTGATAAACTCGGGAGAAGGATGCTTTTTCCTCCCCCAGGTCAGGGACCAGGAGTGGCAGCAACTTTTTTCCTCTCTGCGTGGGGTCCTTCGGTAGAAACTCCCAGCTCAGCCCCTCGTACCCAGGGCCGCAGTGGGGCTCCTGCTGCACCCCCTGCCCCTTTTTGGGACCCGACAAACCCCTTTTTCCCACCTCACCTCTCTCTGACAGCACCCTGTCTCATACTCCCGCTCCCTGCACGCCTCTGGATTTGCTCCCAACACTCTTTTTAGCCTTTGGAGGAATATTTTTAACTCTCCTGGGGCTGCTGCTGTTGACAATGGAAATCTATTGTGTTTTATGTGCCTGGAAAATGAATTTCCATGTCAGAAGAGGAGAGCAATTATCACAGGCAAGAGAGATCAAATTGGGTCTTTAAAAAGAAAATAAAGTTCAGATCTTATCTGATTAATGAGATTTCTTCCAAACCTTAACAAATCTTAATTACAGTGACTCTGCTGGAAGGGATGAGGTAAAGCTAGGATTGGGGGCTATCTAAACAGAACCGCTCTCTTCCGAGCTGGAGTACATCCCTGCGTGAAAGCAGCGGGGACGGCCATTGAGCGGGGAAAGCTGCTCAGCTGGAAACCAAGCAAGGCAGGATTCTCCATGGAGCCTGAGCAGCTCCTTCCCCAANTTTTTTCCACCCCCCCGTCATAAGAATATTTGTTCAATTGTCAAGGATTTTTATTCTTGTGTCCCTGGTTTGGGTTATTTTTTTTCTCTTTTAAAGGCTCACGTTTATTTTAAACTGAGGGACGCAAATTTGTTTATTCAGTTTAAGCTCACGAAACACTTTTTGCTGATTTTATTAGAATCCCTGGGTAACACGGGCCAGAGATTGGCCCCATTATCCCTTTATTGAATACAATAACTTTTTCTTTTTTTTTTTTTTTTTTTTCCCAAAAAAATATGAGTCTTGATCCGAAAATGTTGAGAAAGGAGGACTCCAGGGCTTCCCGTAACAGCCTGCTCTGATGGTTAATCACCCTGACTTCCTCGGACAAAGTAAAACAAAATAAAAAAGGTCCAGTGCTTTATTTTTAATTGGGACTTGTCTGGCTTCAGCATTTATCCATTGGCTCTCGTTATGGTTTTCTCTGGCAGATTAAAGAGTTTTTTAGTACCTGATATTTCTTCCTTAGAAAGAAATTTATATGAGGGAAGCAAGTCACCCCTTGATCTTCTTAATAAACCAAACACACGGCTCCCTTCAAATCCATGGTGTAGAATGTTTCCCCCTCCCTCCCAGTTTTGTGGGGGGAATCCCCCCCAGTTTGGCTTTTCAGTCCTGTCACCAGAAATCAAGCTGAGAGGGAGAGATGAGGAAACAGCAATAAGTCCAAATCCCTGGAAAAATCAGGCAGCCAAAACCTCCCTCCCCTTTGTCTCTACAAATACATCCTTTCCCTTCCCCTTGTCTTTGGAACAAAATCAGGGGAAATACCACTCACCTAAAAGATATTTTCCCCAATCTCTGCATCATTTCAGGTTAATTATTAACAGCTAGTAACGGAGGTGGAACCGGCCACCAGCGTTTTGAGTGAGGGCTAAAAATGATGACAGGTCCGTGTATTTAAGCAGATTTTTCAGGGTGCTGGTGGGAATTCGAGGACGGGTTGTGGAGTGCCCGAGCATCCCCCGTTCCCCAGCCCCTCTGTCCCAGGCCTTGCTCCGCCGTGCGCAGCCCGAAGGGAGTTTGTTTTCCCCTCGGCACAGGGGATGAGGCAACCCCCGAGCCAGAAAAATAAAGCAGGTACTTCCTCTGAAAACTTTCTGCTGTTGAACTCCCAGGATTTGTACGAGCTTTTCCAGCTTGAAGTGCGAGGCGTGGGTTTGGCTCATGTCCCTGATTTATTCACCGAGATTTTTACCCTCTTTTCTCAAGTCCTGCGAAGTTTCAAAATGTGTGAATAATTTAAATTATTTTTGCCTCATTTCCACTGTCTGATATGATTCTCATCTGCCTGTCTTGTTTGCCTGATTTATGGACGTTTGTTTCGTTTGTTTTTGGGTTGGAGATCTAGGCATTGGTTCCGTTTTTATGAAGGGAGAGAATATTTTTTTTATCGTGATAAATTTTGTTCTTTTACTGCCAGCTTCCCGCTCAAGGCCCTCATTTGGTGAAGCCCTTCTGCAATTATTCCACTTCAGGTGTGTGCTTAAATCCTCTCAGGAAAAAAAAAAAATGGTCTTGGGCACAGATTTAAAATTAAATATTTTCCTAAATGGACAGTCACGTCTTCAGCAAATAACCCAACTTGCCCTTCTCCTGCTTGTCATTGCATCTGCAAACTTGAATTTCTTTTAGGACACTGGGAGAGGGACAATTATAAATCCATTTAGAGAGAACTTTCATTTCCCTTCCGTTTCTTTGCACTTTGCAACGAAAGCTGCTTTTTGCCCTGAAAAAAAAAGGAGATCTCTTCCCTTGCGGTAACAACTTTTACTGCTCAAAAATCAGAGAGCAAGCTCTCAAACCAGCAAGATTATAAAAATAACATAGCTGGGATTCTTGTACTGGCTTTCTCTTTTAAGGGGGTGCGTGTGTCGCATTTTCAAGCCATTCCCTGCATTGTCCACGGGTAGGAAGTTACTTTTTAATTGAAGGCTGAATTCCTGATCCTACCACGTGCCCTTTTTTTTTCATCCCCTGCCCCTTTCTTCCCCAAAGTTCGCATATTATTTTAGCTGAGGAGGATCTCGTTTCTGCCTGTGAGGCTGCTCTCCCAAGGCAATGCTGCTGGGGTCGGAGCAGGCAACCGGGCACTGAAGCTCACAAGCCAACGTGAAGCCACCAAGCAGAGCCTGGCTCGACCCTGCCGACTCTTCAGAAATCATGGGCTTGCTCCCCATTCACCTTTTTCACTGTCACAAAACTGGCTTTAAAAAAATAAAATAAAATAGAATCAACCTGTTAAAAAAAAAAAAAGGGGGGGGAGGGGGAAAGGAAAAATAAAAAAGGAATGAGCAAGTGGCTTCTTTTCTGATGTCATTGTGTTGTGGAACAGCAGGCCGGCTTTCAGGCTTTTCGCTGCATCCACAACAAATAGTTATTTCTTAAGAAAAAAGGATTAAAAAAGTCTGCTCAGAGCTTTGCATATAATCCTATGACTCCAGGACCCAAGGCTTTGAGTAATATCAAAATCGAAATAAATTCTCCCTGTGAGAATCATAAGAATCTGCCAAATTAGTTCACAGGGGTAAACAAACAGCCAAATATTAGTATTCCACACTAAGAGCTAAATCCTATAAGTGGGGCCAGGGTTGCACATGGATTATCCTTTTATAGTTCAGGCGTGGATTTACCAAGGGGATTATAGGCCTTCCCCATCCCACCCTCCCTTCCTCCCCTCCGCCTCCGGTGCTGCCCAGCGCCGTGTGCTCCCACCGCCCCACACCCAGTCCCCCAACAACCTGCCCCGGCCACGGGGCTGCATCGTCCCCCTCGATCCTCTGCCCCGAGCGCTCTGGCATCAGGGGCAAATGGTCACCCCCGTGTTGAAGATGACAAAAGCATAAGAGCCGTGAGGAGGTGGCTGGGTCCCAGGTCCTGAATGGGTGCAGCATCCCTGGGGGATGGGGGATTAGCCCCCAGATGTCCCCGACCTCCTTTCTTTCCTGCCACTGCTTTGCATTGCCCGATGCTGTTTTTCCCTGAATGGGGATGAGGACAATTCGAGCTGACACTCTGCTTCGGTTTCCCTTCCCTTCCCTCCTGGTCCGATGCTGCATCCCGATGGTTTGTCGCTCCTAATATCCTGTGTGCTCCTGCTGAGCCCCTCAGAGCATCAAAAGGCTCTGGTTTCACCCAAGGAACTTTGCGTGGCACCAAGGTGCCACACACTTACAGATTTGGTGGACTTATTCCCTCCTTGACTCTTTCTCTGCTGTCTGCACTTACATATATACCTACATGTGGGTGCACATGCACACATTTTATTATCAAAGCAAGCATTGTTATTTTTAACTGTATTTTTTGCTGCTCTTTTCAGGCAGAAGCAGCCCTGCAAGCTCACTTCCTTGCTCTGATCCTTTTATTTGTGTATTTTCTAGATTATGGCCACTATACAAAAGCTCTGGGTGCTTTAGAAGACGCAAAATACACATAATCTCCCTTGTGAGGAGCGCGGAGTCTAAACAAAACAGACAACGTAGACAGGGCTCCCCGAGAAGGAAAGGGGAAGGAAGATTAGCCTTGGTTTTGGGATTTTTTTTTAAATAAATATATTGCTATCATCAGTGGGTGAGAAATAGACATTTTTATTTTTTCTTCTTCTTCTTCTTTTCTTTCCGTCCTCCCACTGAACAGCACTGCTTTTTCCTTTGCACGAGGACGACACGATGCAACGTGAAATAAAGCCCGGTTTCGGCGGCCGGCCCCGATTCAACAGCCCCCAATCCATCCCATCACCCCGGGCTCCCGAGCCTTCACGTGCCGAAGATTTCTCCGGGTTGGTGCCTTAGATCATGCAGCCTATTGACAGCTGCCCTTTCGCTTACAAATGAAAGCGTCCCTAAATCAATACGGGGAAAAGCGAGCCAGCCAACCCTTGTTCTCCTCACCTGTGTAATGCCGCGGCTGCGGGTTGCTGTAAGGCTGATGCCTGTTCAAAGAAAGGGGAGAGAAAAAGAACAGCATCCCCAGAAAAGGGAGTGGGGGCTCCATGTTTATGTAGAAATCGCCTTCTGGGGTCTTTTGTGGGTTTGTTCTAGAAATTTGCCGGGCGGGTTGAGGAGCAGGGGCTACTGTCTGGTGTAATTGGGGTGACGGGGACCCCCATCGGTGAAGAGAAGCTCAGTTTTGAAAGCCCTGTCTGGGGATGGAGAAGCTCAGTTTGGAAAAATTTGCATTAGGGTGCCAAGCATTTCTCAAATTTATTTTTTAACCAAAGGTCATTCCTTGCCTCTTTCCTCCATACCCATGCCATCCTTACCTTACCTTACCTTACCTTACCTTACCTTACCTTACCTTACCTTACCTTACCTTACCTTACCTCCCCTCCCATCCTAATGGTTTGAAGGATTTTGGGGGTTGTAAGGGTGAAAGGGTTCCGTGATACGGAAGAAACCATGTTCCTGGTCCCATACAAAGACAGAAGCTCTGCCTAATAGGGATTAAATTTGGTGCCCGACCAAATCAAGCACAGGTCCATCAGAGGGGCCTCACCTGGCACTCAGCTGACAGATGTAATGGCATTTCCTTGCTCTTGCTGTGTGACCCAGGTCCAAGTCCCTAGAGGAGTCCCATGGCTCAGTTCCTTGCTGAAAGATAGAGATGCCTTGAGAAGTTGGGGAAGTTCACATGCTACTGGTAATTGAGATGCTTTCCACTTGTTTGTCATCTCAATATACTTAATTGCTCAGACTTCACTGCCTTCATCTTCTGGGATCCAAAGTGTGGAGGGACATCTATCTCCCTGCAACCTCTGTCTCCCTTGGACATCAGTCACAGAGGTTTGGAGAAGAAGTCTGGCTGGGGAAGGCATTCAAGGAGCCCCAACGGATGCGAAGAAGACAATTCAGGAAGGTACTCTGGAAAATGCAGAGAGGAAGCCTGGATGTTCCAATCTGATCTCCCCATTCCATTTTCCCTGGAGGTGGTACAGCCTGGAAAGACGCGAGTGTGGCAGCATGGAATGTTTCAGCCAGAGCAGATTCTGGACAAGGTCTGCCTTTATTCAGGTATGCTCCAAACTCTCTTTCGTGTCACCTCTGATGGCCAACAAAGGCCTTGATGCCAGTGCCCCAGCCCTGCCATGCGGAGCCACTGGGTTGCCCATGGCTTGCCTATGCCTTGCCCAGCCACAAATGTCACAGCACGAGGTGGGATTAATTATTTCTGCTGATGGTTTCTCTGGTGGAGTGGGATAACATGTGGGATTCCCTTCCAAGTCAAGATTTGGTTTTCTGCTCCCAAGCCCTTCCCCAGCGCAACACAAGGAAGGTCCCCAGTGCTCACTGGCAAGGCAGGAATGGTGGCCGTAACTGTGGCTCTGCAGCTGGGGTGGACCTCGACCAGTCACTCTGTAACCCCTGCTCCTTCCCTGCTGTTTCCTGCTCTTTTGGGCAGCATTTTGGGGCAGGCAAGTCCTCTCTTTTGGCCATCCACAGTGCTTGGTTGCCACTGAAACAATGAGCCGGCGCATCTGTGGCAACAAGGTCCCCTCCCTCCTCCTCCAGCCCAAGCGGGAGCGGGTCACATTGCTGGAATGCCATGGCCATGATTCAAACCCTACTGATGACCCAAATTTCCTTCTGTACCCACGTTGCCTGTCCCTCATCAGACCAGCCACTTGGGCCGGAGGTTTTGGCTACTGCCCTGGGGAATTAGATCTCAGTCCCCCAAGGTCTGAGGCCGAGATGGGGACCTTCTCCCCAGGCAGGTGTCAAAGCTGTCCCAGCCGCCTCTTGTTTTTGCCCAATGCACAGTTTCATTATCACCACATTCTTCCTCTGAAACTGATACATCAGTTTTAATTAGTGAGGTTTTCTCTTTCTGTCCAGAGGAGCCTCCTGCCTTCAAAGACCGACTTTCAAACATTAACTCTTCTAAATGTCTTCCCCCCCTACATGCGAATCCCTCCCCATCCTGCCTTGTAAATTATGTTCAGTCCTTTACTTTTAGCAGGCAGGTACTTAGTGTGATAAATTCAGGTTAGTGTCTCCTTAAGTGTATGTATGTGTGTGCGTATCTCTGTGTGTAAAGAAGGAGCAAAACCAAGTTGTATCGAGCCATAAATTACTGCTCCAGCGTCATAAATTGCTAAGGGAAAGCTCCATTTTTGGACTTTTCTTTCAACTAAATGAGATAATTAATGTAAGGGGAGAAGGAGGGGGGGGAGGGAAGGGGGAGATCTTCTTCCCCCCTGGAGCCCTTTGCCTTGATGTTTGGCCGTGGAACTTCAAGGTTGCAGTAGGGTGGGAGATCTCAGTTCTGGAGTTGGGGTGGGGGGTGGAAATNNCTGGAGATCTGGGAGGGTGTGGGGGGGTCACTGGGAATGGGCGAGTGTTTTCATTTTGCCAGGGCCGTGGGAGGGACTGTAACGTGGGCTGTGACCCTATTTAATAAATGCCTAGGAAAGCAGGGGGGCGGGAGGGGGGATGCGAGAGGGAGACGCGGTGGCTGGGGCTGGCAGGAGACTGTCATGAGATGAAAGTGGCCCTTCGTCCATCCCTTTCCTCCCTCTCTGCTGTCAGCACTTTTTAATGTCAAACAGCACGAGTGGTCGGTGGGGCTCGTTTCTGTCTGTATTTTTTTCTTGTGTTTTTTCTCCCACTTTCTCCAGATCGGCAGCCGGATGAATTCACCCACTTGGGAGCGACCAGAGCATGGTGCGGGTGGCCCTGCAGGTGTCCTTTTCACCAGGACTTTGAGCTGAACGTTTTTTTCAGGGCTCTCTCCGAGACGAAAGCTTGTCAGAAGATGTCTCCTTCTCACCCTGCCACCCTCAAGTCCTAGACCACCCTGGGTCTAAAGCTGGTCCTTACACAAGCCACCACAGAGAGCAGCATGAGCATCACACTGTGAACACCCTCCACATGATAATCCAGTTCCTGCTCACTGGATTGAAATCTAGGGAACTTGCATGTCTCTGGTCCCTGCCACCAGTCTGTTGGGAGACACCAGGTCATCCATCATGCAGTGCCTCAGTTTCCCTGCCTTTCAAACAGAGGTAAAAATGACTACTTCATTTGTGCGATGAACTTTGAGGTATACAAAACGTGCAAGGTAAGAAATGTGCTTTTGTCAGTCATAGAATCATAGAATTGCCCAGGTTGGAAGGGACCTTTCAGATCATCAAATCCAACCATCAACCTAACTCTGATAAAAACCCACCACTAGACCATGTCCCTCAGCACCACATCTGTTCAGCTTTTAAATACCTCCAGGGATGATGACTCTACCACTTCCCTGGGCAGCCCATTCCAAGTCTTAAGAACCCTTTCTGTGTAAACAGTTTTCCTAATATCCAACCTGAACCTCCCCTGGTGCAACTTAAGGCCGTTTCCTCTTGTCCCATCACCTGTTCCTTGGGAGAAGAGACTGACTCCCCTTGGCTACACCCTCCTTTCAGGGAGTTGTAGAGAGCGAGAAGGTCTCCCCTCAGCCTCCTCCAGGCTGAACACCCCCAGCTCCCTCCTCACCAGACTTGTGCTCCAGACCCCTCACCAGCTCCGTTGCCCTTCTCTGGACCCGCTCCAGCCCCTCAATGTCCCTCTTATAGTGAAGGCCCCAGCACTGGACACAGTTGTGGCAATCTTTTGGTTGAACTAGTACCTTGCAGATCAAAAATGTCCCTCAGAAAGGTAGTTGTGGCCACGATCACAGGGGCAGGTGCCCACAGAGGAGCAAGTGGTGGCAAGGAGTTGTCATGGGGCCAGTGTGCTTGTGGCATCGAGTTCTGCACACCTCTGCTTGACATGGGCATGGGCATGGGCATGCACATCAGGTCCTGCTGTGGTGTGTCTCACTATGTACCCCTTGTACTGTACCTGAGGTATGAGAACTTAACTCATCCCTCTCCTTTTCCCAATCACCACAGCAGTTTTGAGAGAGTAAATGCTTCCTACACTGGGAGATGCTATAGGTAGGCATCTACATGGCACCAGAAATGGTGACAGTGGCTCCACGTGTTTGGGCTGGCTTGGCTGAGCCTGGAAACTGGCAGGAGGAACACTGGCACTGTTGTTTTCCACGTAGCCTGGTAGATCTGTGTGCTGGGCCATGATGAGCAGCTCTACAGATAGGTTCATTTTTGATTGTCCCTTGGTATTTCACGGAAGGCCCAGAGGGGCCCAACCCTCATCACTGAAGACAATTCCTCTTTGCAGGGGAGCTGGGCCACAAGACCCTAGAGAAAAGTAATTTCTGCAGCTTAGTTGATTTGATTATTTGATTAAACTGTGGCAAGCTGATTGCTTATTGTTGTGAGCTTGAGTTATGTTGTGTTCTGCAGATGCAAATGAGGAGTCCTCATCACAGGAAGGACGTGGACCTGTTGGAACTGGCCCAAAGGAGGGTCACAAAGATGATCCAAGAGCTGGAGCACCTCTACTATGAAAACAGACTGAGAGAAGTGAGGGTGTTCAGCCTGGAGAAGAGAAGGCCCTGGGGAGACCTTAGAGCCCCTTCCAGTCCTGAAATTGAACCAAAACTGTCTTCTTCTTGTAAGTTTAAGCTCAGGTAACCCCAACTAAACAATGACACTGCCTCTCATTCATCCCCTTCCTCACCGCAATGTTTAACCCACCTGTTGATGTCAACCCTACTTGACGCAAGGATGGAGTCCGCCAAACAATTCTGTGCCTGTGAAATGTGTCAAAATTAATGAGCAGAGAGGTTCATATTAGCGCCGACATGGGACTACTGTTTGTCTTCTCTACTGCCCAGCCAACAACTCCATTACCAGTGGCCCACCAGCACGTGTCTTGGAGCCAGTGACAGCATGTAAGCTGTGGGACCTGCTGTGGGACAGGAGGAGAGGTTGTCCACTGCAGTTATCGCAGCGGTGATGGAAGGAGAGCAAAGAAATCGGGACAGAAAGCCAGAAGGAACCATGTTTCACNGCCTTTTCCTAGTGGTGTGTGTTTGGTGAGGAGCTTTGGCTGTCTTAAGCACCTTTCGAATACATTGGGCACAGCTCATTGAATCCTTTAACAATCCGGCTCCTGTCTCCTCTCCCCCCTCTTCCCCGCAGCCAGAGCCTTTTTTGGTTTTTCTTTTTTTTTNTTTGATTATTTGATTAAACTGTGGCAAGCTGATTGCTTATTGTTGTGAGCTTGAGTTATGTTGTGTTCTGCAGATGCAAATGAGGAGTCCTCATCACAGGAAGGACGTGGACCTGTTGGAACTGGCCCAAAGGAGGGCCACAAAGATGATCCAAGAGCTGGAGCACCTCTACTATGAAAACAGACTGAGAGAAGTGAGGGTGTTCAGCCTGGAGAAGAGAAGGCCCTGGGGAGACCTTAGAGCCCCTTCCAGTCCTGAAATTGAACCAAAACTGTCTTCTTCTTGTAAGTTTAAGCTCAGGTAACCCCAACTAAACAATGACACTGCCTCTCATTCATCCCCTTCCTCACCACAATGTTTAACCCACCTGTTGATGTCAACCCTACTTGACGCAAGGATGGAGTCCACCAAACAATTCTGTGCCTGTGAAATGTGTCAAAATTAATGAGCAGAGAGGTTCATATTAGCGCCGACATGGGACTACTGTTTGTCTTCTCTACTGCCCAGCCAACAACTCCATTACCAGTGGCCCACCAGCACGTGTCTTGGAGCCAGTGACAGCATGTAAGCTGTGGGACCTGCTGTGGGACAGGAGGAGAGGTTGTCCACTGCAGTTATCGCAGCGGTGATGGAAGGAGAGCAAAGAAATCGGGACAGAAAGCCAGAAGGAACCATGTTTCACTAGTTCTGCTGATCCCAAGAGTTGCTTTGTCTTCTTTTTCAGGTCCATGGAAAATCCTGCATCTCCTCTCTGGCCCAGCTGTGGGGTTTGCCTGAATGAGAAGACATAAAGCTGCAAATCATTTTCCACCTGGAAAGGTACAGCTGGGAGGAAGGAGGTGAGAGGGAGGGGAAGCATCTCAGCTGGGCCCCTCTTTGTCCGGAGTTGGGGGGAACACCTGGACATACCAGGGGTGGTTTTAGGGTAGTCAGAGGTCCAAGTATATGCCTGGGTGGGTGTATTGCTGCCTTGGCCATGCTGTGCTGATGTGGAGCATGGTCCTAGAAGATGCTGCTGGTTTCTCGGGGATGGGTGTGATGTGGATGGGGNCAAGGACTGTCCCCCACTTTTGCCACCCCATTTCACAAAGCTCCCTCTGAAAAGAGGATTTTGTTGCTGGTGAAAGGTTCCTGGCTGGTGAGGGTTTTCCAGAACTCAGCAATTCCCAGGCTCTACCCCTGCATGGAGAGAGCTAGTTAATGGGCCATTAACCAGAGGAAGGGGAACTCTCCAGTGGCTGCAAGCAACAATAACAACAAAACAGCCCAAAAACAACATAGCATACCCAGGAAAAATGCACCAAATATCAGGAGGAGTTTCAGGGAGATGAAGGGAAAAAATAATTAAAAAAAAAAAAAAAGACAAATCCAGAGAGATGTGATTGTAAAACCTTGGTTAAAAACCAAAGCCTTCATAAAGTAATTGCCTTCTCCAGTAGAGAGGGGTTTAGATTTGATGTACACAGCCCCCCTTCATAGTTCCTCTTCCCCCTGCCCTCCTGAAATTCTCCAGGAATGGGAATGCAGCAGGAGGACAGTGAGGGGTGGTGGCTTGGGACCCCAGCATCTGTGCCCGGGGTGGTGGCCCTGCCCTGGAAAAAGTAGGAAGGTGTGTAGGAAGGTGAGGGAAGGAGTGGATACAGGCTCCAGAAAGTGGGTAGGTGGAGAGAGGGCCCATTTTGGGGAACATGTGAGTATTTTAGGGCTTGGGGGGGAGGGTTGGGAAGCTGGGGAGCAAGGGTGTTGAAGTGTGTGCAGATGGCAGATATCCAGGGAGGTAATGAAGTGCAGGGGTCTGGAAATGAAGCAAGGCAGGAGCAGGCATAGCGCTTCCAGTAGCCACCACGTCCCTGAGCTAGCGGGTGTCAATGGCTTGTGAATCTTTAATGGCCTACCCATTTCGCTGAGCTGTGCACCCGACAGGGTAAAGCTCTTTGGGCAGGGAACAAGCACCCTCTCGGGAATCAGACCTGTGTTGCTGTGCTGAGGAGAAGCTCTTTTCCACCAGAGAGCTCCGCACCGTGCCTGCAGCCTCCCAGCACTGCTGCCACCGACGCAGCCGATGCAAATCCTCCTTTCCAGAACCACATCCCCACTTTTCACTGTTCTCATTGCAAATTCACTTGCTCTGCTCCCCAGCTTGAACACTTTGCACCTGCAAACATGCACTCCAATGCCGTTTCGGTCGTGCTGCTGGGTGGAAATCAATATTAATTTACTTGTGCGTGTAAATACAGAAACGTATTTATAAGTTTCAGATCCGTTGCAAACACATGCAAATTCCGTACATAAATTCTCACTCATTTATGTAATCTGCTCAGTAATATCATTAAAGAGAGCACATCACATCTCCTGCCTGGCTAGAGTTACATTTGCAATGCGCTGAGATCAGCTGTGACTATTCACTTGCCACACTTCCTCGCCCATGCGGCTCCCAGCAGTGGGTGATGCTCTGGCTCAAGGTATCTTCTCCTCTTTTCTTGTGATGTGCTCTTACTTCTTTTTCTTTTTTACAATGTGTTTTGGGGGATTTTTGTTTGGTTTTGTTTCTTTTTGCGTGGTCTTTTGAGCACAAGTAGGTTTGGTTCGGGATCTGGGGAAATCTGTGGTTTGTAGCGTAGGGAGGGATATTCTGGTTTCAAGGCCAGGCTGGATGAGGCTTTGAGCAATGTGGTCTAATGGGAGGTGTCCCTGCCCATGGCAGGGGGTGGGAACTGGATGATCTTTAAGGTCTCTTCCAACCCAAACCACTCCATAATTCTTTTCACAGAATCACACAATGCTATGGGCTTGGAAGGGACCTCTGGAGATCATCCAGTCCAACCCCCTGCCAGAGCAAGGTCACCCAGAGCAGGTCCCACAGGAACATCTCCAGGTGGGTTTGGAATGTCTCCAGAGATGGAGACTCCACCACCTCTCTGGACAGCCTCTTCCAGGGCTCTGCCACCATCAAATGAAAGAAGTTCCTCCTCACGTTTAGATGGAACTTCTTATGTTCAATTTTGTGCCCATCCCCTCTTTTCCTGTCACTGGGCACCACTGAAAAAACACTGTTTTGGACCAAACACCTGCTGCAAAGTCACCTGTATTTGCAAACACTTGCTCACACAGTAAGTTTCCTCCAGTCTCCTGTCCCTCCAGCTGCAGATCACAAGAGGAGTAGGAAATATTTACAATTCCACAAAAAAGAAACATGGTCAAGCAAGAAGTCATTAAAACACACCCTTAACAAGATGTGGGGTGTGTATTTCTCTGGGTTGTCATTTGAGAACTGCCCACTAAATTACTGCTCAGAGAAGTAACTCTGAGTGAAAGGAAGAATCGTCTGGTTAAACATATTGTATGTCAGTGCTGAGAAAATCATTAACATACATATGCTGTAGAGAAGAGAATTCACCAGCTAAAGTCTATCAATAAAGATATACCACATTTTTATGATGCTGGAATTAAAGAGACCTGATAGAAAAAGACCACACTCATTTTATTAAAAAATATGGTCTTGTCAAAGCTGTTTCCTTTCCAGGATAAATGAAACTTGGCTGTATCGATATTACTGATTTTAAATTGTCATTTTTTAAGCTCGATGCTTTATTATTTGTAATTATTTAATAATTCCAGCAGATGTGAATTGGCCAACCCCCTGATTTCTTGGTAAGCCATTTTGACTACTGAAAACATCCTGAAAAAATGGCCTTGATTTTTTATAGGCACAACAAAATATTCCTTAGTGTTGTCACTTTTCACACCAAAACATTTCTGTTGAATGCTTCTGGCTCAATGAATAGGCCTGGGTTAAAAGTTGTAAAACGAAGCACAGGAATGAAGATTCTTCCTAAGATGGAAGAAATAGCACCTGACAAATTTTTGCCCCAGGGCAGAATTCAGGCTAAAAATTAATTTTGGGCATTTTTATTTCCTGTTGCATAGGAGTCTGCATTGCACGAGCCTGAATTTTTGCACTTGTTGCCTAAAGTGTTTTAATAAAAAAGGAAAAAAAGGTAGCAAAGATTATCAGGAACAAAGGAGAAAGAGCATGCTGATGGTGGCTAATTGCAAAAAAAAAAGGGATTAACAGCCACAACCAGCCTATCACAGGTTGCCCAGAGAAGCTGTGGCTGCCCCATCCCCGGAGGGGTTCAAGGCCAGGCTGGAGGGGGCTTTGAGCAACCTGGTTGGGTGGGAGGTGTCCCTGCCCAGGGCAGGGTGGGTTGGAACTGGATGATCCTTAAGGACCCTTACAACCCAAACCATTCCATGATTCTATGATAATGGAACATTCAAGCATGTAGGTACGTTAAAATATTCTGGGTATTTCCTTAGCCCGAGGAAAGGTACCAACCCACCCCGCTTCCAGAGATTTGGAGTTCTCTCCGCTTGCCACAGTAGCTTTAAGTATGAGTTCACAAAAGTGTGTCTCTACATAAGACATATTGGTATCAAAATAACTATGTTTTTTTGTCGTTATGCACAGGCTGGCTCAGTTTTTCTCAGCTGAGGCTGTGAATCGTCCTCCAAACCCAAACTGCCGTTAGTTTGGCTGAGAACGGGATGGCTGTTTGACGTGGGTGTCACAGCCCAGAGGAGTAGATCCCGTCGGAAAATGATGCTGTGGCAAACACAACGTGTGCCCCAGCCGGGTTTTTTTGCTTCTCCTGCAGCTTTGGTCTGGAGCCAGAGGGAAACCAGCCCCAGGGGAGTGGGGCGATTTTTGTGGGCCCCTACATCACGCTGAGGCTCCTGCAGGTAGAAGTTAGGGGGGAGGGGGGTGTTACACTCTGTACACACGTGCTTGTTCACGAGCAGTCTGGTGGTGCACGTTCGCTGGGCCTTGTGCAACTGAATGACTGCACGCAGGGCAGGAGGGGGGGGAACTGGGTATTAATTACACGCTTGAGAGACGTGTGTCTGTGTGTGTAGCCATGGTTCCTGGGGAAGACCCTGAGTTTGTCCCCTGCTCCTTGCCACAGACAAGGTCAAGAGCCCTCTTGCACCCTCGGTGGCCTTCACGGACCTCACCGGGCAGCTTCTACATGGGGCGGTGGGATGGTGTATGCGGGTAAAGGGTGGGTTTGTTGCCCCAGGGGGTGGGTTTTGTAAGACTCTGTGTGTGTGCCTTCCCCGAGCACAGCTCTGAGACCACAGCCCGCCGCTGAACTCCGGTGGTAACAAACAGCCCCATTAATGCAGTGTCACAGATTTCATTAGGGCGTCAGTCCCGACCAACGTGGCCATAAATCAGGGAGATGGTACAAGGGCTTGCAGGCCCCAGTTTCAAGGGCCACATAGCCAGAGACTCATAACGCTCAAGAGGAAATGATCATGAATATTATTTAAAAAAATCAGAAATGTATATTAGAAAATCTCCGAGCTTATCAGATGGAGTGAGGTTGGGTAATAGCTGTTATTTATACTGCTTGTGCAGAGTGATAAAGTGGTGCTTTATGACCTGTGGTTTATCACTTAGAATAAGAGTCATGTGACTCCATTAAGGTTTCTTCTGTAGAAATGAAAAAGGGTAAATTAATGTGGTTTTTTTATTGTTAAATATTTGCACTCTCCTAAACCCAGTTTTTATTTTCTCTACTTAAGAAGTAGCGCATAAGCACAAATAAGTTTAAGTTTTGATTGATGGAGAGGTGGGGTGAAAACTCCCTCTATGTCAAAGGCTCTCTGGAGTGAGCCAGCCTCCCACCCACTAATGTCTATCAGAGGGGCTGACTTCGGAGAGGAGGAAAAGGCAACACAGTCAACACGGTGACACCCAAAAAGCCGCTCCCCTCGGACTATCAGACCCATCATCTGCTGGAGAAATATGCTGTAGTCCTGCTGCCACCTTGGACCTCATTGCTGCTCTTGGGAAGAGAGAAGGTCTGTAGAGACCAGGGGTGGAAGCAAATCTGGGCAACTCCAGCAATGAGAAGGTAGAGCTGTTGGCTGAGATGAGTCTCTGCCAGGAGAGCACAGGCTCTGCTCTAAGAAAGAGAAATTGGGTTCCTCCATGAGGTCTTGAAGTGAGCATTAAAAACTGTCCTTACAGATATCCCTATGGGCCCTGCCGTGGCAATGAGCTCCATGGAGAGCTATGGACAATCAGCCAGGACAATGCAGGAACCTGAATGGGAGAGCAAAATCACAGGGTCACACAGGGCCATGGAAATAGTCAGAGGTCTGTAGCACATCACCTAGGTAAACAGGCTGAGAGAGTTGGGGGTGTTCAGCCTGGAGAAGAGAAAGGTCTGGGGAAGACTTAGAGCCCCTTCATGTCCTTAAAGGGGCTACAGGAGAGATGGGGAGGGACTCTTGATCAGGGAGTGGAGCCATAGGATGAGGGCTAATTGTTTTAAACTGAAAGAGGGGAGATTTAGATTAGATTTTAGGAAGAAATTTTCTGCTGTGAGGGTGGTGAGACACTGGAAGAGGTTGCCCAGAGAAGCTGTGGCTGCCCCATCCCTGGAGGGGTTCAAGGCCAGGCTGAACGGGCCTTTGAACAACCTGGTGTGGTGGGAGGTGTCTCTGTCCAGGGCAGGGGGTTGGAACTCTATGATCTTTAAAGTCCCTTCCAACCTGAACCATTCCATGATTCTATAATAATTTTAAAAATACCTGTGGACACAAAAGGACCGTAAGTTAGCTAAAATTTTTGATAAAATTTTCTCTCTCAATATCTGAATCTTTTTCTCTTTTGGAGAACAAAAGTATTTTTGGCTTGGGAAAAGAAAACAACAGACAGACACGAAATAATAAAAAAAAAAAAAAAGGTAGGTAAGCAGTTTTATTTATTTATTTCCCCAGTCTCTCGTTGGTTATGGCTCATCTCCAATGGTAACCTTTTCTGAAGCTGGCAGTCAAGTCTACAGCCTTAAGGACAGTTGCTACAGCTCTTCCTCGGACTGAGTTACAAGTTGGGGTCCTGCTGTGTTGAGAGCAGAGAGTCTCAGAGTCACAGAACAACTGAGGCTGGAAAAGACCCTGGAAAGTGCCTAGCCTGGCCTCTGCCCAAAGCAGGGTCAACCCCCCAAATCAGCATCAAGAAGCCACTCTTCTCTCTAAGAGCATGAGCAGTCTAAGCAGAAGGGGCTTCAAGGGCACATACAAAATCAGTGGCATAACAGGCAGGAGACTGGGGTCTCTATCTCTTTCTGGCCAGTGGATGCCAGCTCCTCAGAGGGCTCCACATTCAAACTCCCTACCCTTCAGCCAGAAGTGCCCCAAGAGTTGTTCAGCCCATGGTGTTGTGTGTTCTACCCAGTGATGAGGCTGCTTTTACTCTCCAGGTGAGGATTTGAGCACAGGTAGTGGCATTCAAGTGACCTTTTGTCTGTAGGCAGAATTCTGGCTCTCTCTCAGAATATTGCCTGTGTGTTCCTCATAGTCGTTTCCCATCATGGCTACGTGCTAATTGTCTCTAGGGGAAGTGAGGAGAAGGCTTATTAATCTGTGCAGTCAGGAAAGGTTGTAAATCACCGTGTGTTTCCAGCGATAAAATTGGCTAAATAAATTAAAACAAGCACTAATGACCCAAACAGAGCTCTGATGTAGTGGGAGTGGGCTGGGGCACAGAGCTGTGTGTGGGTATAGGGTACACCTCAATCATAGACTTTCTTTCTTCTGACAGCATCCTTGGATATCTCCAGCCATAGTCCCTTCACCTCACCAGTGTACCCCAGCCCGTCACCAGTATTCTACACTGGTCTTTCCCCTCCACTGCAGTGGTGGCCTTAGCTTTTTAGTTCAGTTTTTCTATTCCCTTCGCTTTTCAGTCCAGCAGAGCTTGCAGCTAATTCCTCCTCGCTCTTCAGCACTTCTCAACAAACCCAGTGAACTTTTCCTTAATGCAGATATGCTGAACAGCATCGAAGCCCACAGAGATGTATATCCATTAACAACAGCACAGATGTCCTTTCAGATATTAGTGTAAAGAGCTCGTTCGGAAAGATTTCACACAGTAAATAAAAAGGCAGGTTTGCAAACAGCCTTTCTGGTGATGAACAGCCAGGGTGGAAAAGTCACCCCATAGTCCTGTTTTCCAGCAACCTCTTTCGACTGTGAGGCCTGCAAAATCCTTCACCAACTATTCATCATGTGCCACTGAAATGTCTGATCTAGCTCTCTAGAGAAGACATCAGTGCCAGGCAGTTCTATGTTTTCTATGCAGCAAGTGTCCCTACAAGAAGCCTTCTGAGAATATCCTCCAATGTTTTCTGGGATGATTAAATACTACTCTGTTTTGCCTCGCCATCCAGCTTCAACCTCCTGATATTAAGCAGAAACGACTCATTTTATGCCCACCAATACAAGAGAAGCTTCTCAAGCCAGGAGCAGCTTGTTGCTCCTTTGGATAGCTAAGGAGGTAGGTGCCTCCACCTGCTTGTGGAGGTACCTTGCTGCCTTCCTTGGACACCTTGTCTCTCAAAAGAAAGATATCATAAGGAAAGAAATTTCCTCGGTATGATCTTCACAGAGGATGTGCTGGACCAGTGTATCCTTCAGTCCCTGTGAGCTCGCCAACTTTCTGCTTTTTTCCCCAAAGATGAGGGTCTCTGGGCTTTCTCTGGCCCACAGAGGCTGGAGGAATGCTTCTGCTGCAGATGGCCACCACTGCTGAGGTATGCACAAATATCAACATTGGAATTGTGCAAAGGTGAGGAAGGTGAGGTCCTGCCATCTGAAATCAGAAGCTCCTGCTCCACAGTGCACTCTCCAGACTCCAGAGCTGTTTGCTCCCAGGGTCAGTTCAAGCAAAATCCATCTCTTGTTTCCTCCTGGATGGATTTGGTGCTTCTAGACATCACAGACATCCAGTTGAGATGCTGGATCGAAGGGTGGCAGTGCCCGTGCTCCCTTGCCTGCCTGGCCAGAACCACAAATTTCTCCAGGAGTTGCGTCCAGCAGCATAATTGGGCAAGGATTCAAACTGGACCCAGGCAGCACCTCAGAAATAACATCATTCATCTTGTATCGGTTGCCTGAGACCTGTGGGTCCAAACTCCCTCATTTGTATTCATGCCTTACAAACATAAGTACTAACAAAAAAAGTGTTTTCAAAGTGGTCGAAACAATTAATTACGTCTTTGTTTCATTTCTGCCTTCTGTGAAAAGCATGCAAAGGGATGCCACCAGCCCAACCGAGCTCAGAAGTCGGAAGCGCTTTTATTCCACTTGGTACCATCACTGCACCAGCCCACGGCAGGGACCAGCTCAGTCTCGTGGGCCTCATCAGAGCTCTTTTCTGTGTTCCCGTGTGGCAAGTCAGCTCACGATTTGTTCTTGAAAGCACAAAACACTTTTTTGTAAACAAGTGTCACAGGACCACAGATTCTCAGGGATTGGAAGGGACCTTGAAAGATCATCCAGTCCAATCCCCCTGCCAGAGCAGGAACACCCAGAGCAGGTCACACAGGAATGCATCCAGGCGGGTTTTGAATGTCTCCAGAGAAGGAGACTCCACAACCTCTCTGGGCAGCCCCTTCCAGTGTTCCCTCACGCTCACTGTGAAGAATATTTTCCTCATATTTAAGTGGAACCTCCTGTGTTCCAGCTTGCACCCATTGCTCCTTGTCCTATCATTGCCTGTCACTGAGAAGAGCGTGTCCTCTTTGGAATTTTTTTTTCCGTTACCTTTACTCAAAATATTTTCTCATTCACTGTATTTAAGTTTTGACTCTTTGTTAGTCTTGCCCCTTTTCCTATTTCCCACCATTTTCCAAATCAGTGGTGCTGAAGGACGGTAGAGAGGAACAGGAGAGATTATTCCCCATGACCTCATAAAAAAAAAAAAAAAAATTAAAAAATTAAAATCCATTCAAAAGCCAGGAAACAAAAATCAACAAGGAGAGCTTTGAGCTTTCTGTTTTGCTCGGGAAAATTGTCGATTCCTTTTGCACCGAGTGCTGGGCCTGATTCTTCTCCGGCAGAGTGCAGCCAAGAATTACGAAGCGAGTCAACAGACAGTGGAACTGAGTTCATCTGAAAAGTAGCCAGGAAAGAAAAACCCCAACAACAGCAACAACAACAACAAAAAAAAAAAACCCAAACCACCCTTGGGCTATGTTTGAGAGGTGTCCGTTTTTAGAAGGAAATTTGCTTAGGCAGAGGAATACCAGCATATTCAGGGTGAGTGACTGTGTGCGTGCGTGTGTTTTGGAGCTCAGCACAAGGGAAGGGGTGTCTTGCCACCCCCAGGGGTCGGGAATAGTGCATGCATGGGGAGGACCTATTATATTATTTTTCTTCCACCTTAATGAACTCCTCTCATGTCCACCTCTGATCAGTGGAGTATGACAGAGGGTGATTGAAGGCCAGTCTCCCAGGAAATGAAGTTTGTTCACACAGCCCAAGTATGCTGGCCCTACTGCTGCCTGCCTCTGATTTATAGGACTGAAAATTCCTTCCTCCGGTAACAATAACGCTCTTAAACTCCAGACCCCTCTCCCTCACAGAACCTCCAGACAGGGCAGCCCGAGCCCAGGAGAGACGGGAGGCACCCAGCAAATATATCCATCAACAGAACTCGGGTTTCAAAGGAACAGGAGACCCCACAGGGTTAGGCTCACAAAGGCAGGGAGCGGAGGAGTCAGGCTACCACCCTGCAGCACCTCCTCCTGGGAAGGGGCAGCAAAGGAGGTGACCATGCCCTGGAGAGGGACCCAAGCCACAGCATCTCCTATGAGCCAGAGGGCACAGAGAGCCCAGGGTGGTGTTTTCAAGGGAATTTTGGGCCCTCCAGCCAATGCTTGGTTCTGGGGCTGGGAATGGGTCTGATCTGAGGTCTCCTGCTATGTCTCCTCTGAGATGGGGCTTCTGGCTAAGAAGCAACCCAAATATTTTGTCTCTCTTTCATGTTGTGCTTGGTTTTGAGAGGAGATTTCCTGTGACCTCACTGTGTTTTGTAGCACTGAAAGGCCACAGCAGATGGCTGTGATGGCTGGTTCTGCAGCACCATGGCCCCCAAGTGGCACTGGGCTCATGCTGAGAGAACCCACCACAGGAGAGGACTACCCTTCCTCACTACATCTCAGGAAACATCCTCTCTAGAATGTGATGGGACCCTGAGTTATGGCATGCAATGCTGTCCAAGGGTGCAAGGCGTGCTGGCATGGCCCTGGAGATCTTGCCCATGCTGTCCAGTGGGGCTTGTTTGTGGCACATGCCGTGACCAGGTGCATGCCTGAGAGACCAAGCCATTTCCCAGCTAGGGAGCTGATAGTTAATTAAAGAGTATGGGTGATCTGGAGGCACATTTCTTCCAGGCTTTCTTCTTCTTTTTATTTTTTCCATTTTTTCCATTTTTTTCCTTTTTTTTTTTTCTTTTTCTTTCTTCCAGGAACATAGACATGGCTATGCAGAGTGGCTACCAGGACAGCTTCTGAACTGTCAAGACACACACACGGACACGGACACTTTTTTGGAGTCAGGGCCCCCGTGTCTGAGCTTCATATTATAGCTAGAGTTTTGGGTCAAGGGGAGAAAAAGAGCCCGAGCCCTTCTGCAACAGGACAGTTGTGATTGCCAACTCGCAAGGCAAGTCCTGGCAAGCAACAAGTTCATTCTGTAACTTCCTTTTTTTTTATCATTTACTTATTAACAGCTCACTCTGGCTCTCACCTGAAGCTGCTGACCTGTTCCTCCCAGACAGGACAATTAACAAGGAGACAATGATCTCCAGAGGGCAAGGAGCAGCCTGTGCTGGGTGGGGGCGGAGGTGGGGATGGGTTGCGGGAGGCCAAGAGTCATAGCAGAAAGAGCTGTTTGTGGCCCCAAGAGAGAGGATTCAGTAAAAGGCCATCTAGCTTGACTTGACTTCCTCTTGACCTGTCCCTTCTGGGAGATACTGGTGTACCTCCCTGCCTCCAGAGGCTTCCAGTCTCCCCAGTGGCTGGGTGCAGTGGTAGACTGGTGAAGATGGTGGTGGGCAGAGGAGAACATGGCCCACCATGTTGGGCCATTTTCTCCAATACCACCTCCATTTAACCTGTGAGGTGGTATTTTAAGCAAGAAGAAAGAGACATCTTGCCAATGTCTCGTCGTCTTCTCCACTGCTAGGCCCCATAACTGCTTCTGGACAGGGAGATGGGAAAGGTCTTGGCTCTGCCTGTTGGAAAGGCTTGGTTTTCTCTCCCAGTCTTTGCTGTGGTTATTTCGACAGAAGGTCTGTGGGACGGTAACTCTGTGTTCATGCTGGTAGCACAGAGGGCTCTGATCTCTATCTCACAGTCTCCAGTGCTAACCAGAGGGCGAGTAATTGCTTGACAAAGAGAAAGTCTGGCTTATGCACGGGTATCTGACCTCCACATCTGGGCCAGCCCCTTGACGTCCTGCTACAAACAAGGTTTTGGAACATACCCCTGGTAAATTATGAGTCTTTGCATATTTGGGTCCTTCAGACCACCTTCCCTTCTCTGCTGGAACCTGCTGAGACTGGTCACAACCCTTGGGAGTCTTTCCAGGCTGACACCTCGGCAAGAAATGGGCTTTGTGGTGTAAATGAGGGACAATGCATAAGAAGAACTCGTCCTCTAAATAACTTCTTGCAGAGAGAAGGGTTAAAGGCGTGATATTAAGTTAGATAACCGTGTTAAATTGCATCTAAAAAGGAAGTTAGTTGTTCCTAATACATTTTTTAATGAAAAATTGACCTTTTTTTTTTTTTTCACATGAAAAACATTTTTATGGAGCTATCCTGTGAGATGCCAAGTGTTTTGGGCCTGATCTAGTTAGATATTTAACCATGCACTTCATTTCTTAAGCTGCTCGTGTGCTTAAATATTTTGCTGGATAGAGTCCAGAGCTCTCAGTGTTCTGTGTGGTGTCAAAGGACCAGGTCTGCGTTTGCAGCAGCATTGCTGAACTTGCCTGTAATGGTTTCAATCATCCCACAGAAAGCATTTTCCATTAATGTACTATCCCCCCCAAAAAAAACAACCCCAAAACGCCAACCTTAAATAAATTTCCTTGGGATTTCTCTCTTAGATGTGTGGGATTTGATGGTCTTCTAGCAGACAGGTTTACTAGCCAGAGTATTTGTGGAACAAGGCACTTGTCAGTAAAATTTAATGGGAGCTAATGGAAAATTATTTTGTTCAAAAGATTCCACCCAAGACCTGACTTTCAAAGTGACTGAAGACCCATGGGGAAAGAAATGGCGCGCGTGACCACTCCATCCAGTCAAAGCTGACCAAGACATTTTGAATCATTCACAACAACGATTTAGAGAATAATTTCAAACAAGAGATGGGGAGGAATTACCAGCTGATGGCAGGCAACCGGTGAGCAGAGAATGAGACCGAGCTCTTGAGCAAAAGTAGTTCTCTGGGTTCAAGAAGAAAGGATAAAAAAAATGAACCAGACCATTAACAAAAAGCAAAGGGGACTGACTGAGTTTCACTGGTCCTACTGGAGGGAGCGCAAAGAGCAAGAAGCAAACAGCCCTGGGTGGGAAAAGGTGAGTCCGGTTTCTAATCTTGTGTGCTGTAATTGCCATGTTAAATGGGCAGGCGCAAAGTGAACGGATGAGATGGCATAACCAGAAAGAATTTGTGGAAGGGAGCTGAGCAGAAGCAGGCCAAAAAGGATGCATGCCAACGTTGTTTCTCTTGGCATAGGTCAAAAAGCAGACAGTGTGACAAGAGAGAAATTGGAGAAGACTGAGATAATGCCCAATTAGATCATGCAGTTCACATCCCTGGGGCCCATGACAGACTGGTAAGGAATTTTTCTGCTGGGGAGGGACAAAAAGAGGTTGTTAGAAATTTGAAAAAAACTTTTTTTTAAAAAAATTTTCCTCCCCCCCACAAAACTTAAAACAAAACCCCACTGGAAAATGTCATTTCCAGCTTAATAAGTTCACTCATTGCTAAGTATCTCAAAAGAAAATAAATTTGGATACCAATTGTGAAAATGCTCAGTAAGGCAGTGCTCTGATTTCCTGCTACGACAAAACTTTGGGAAGACCTAACTGTGCCTCTCGTTATCTCAAAATCTTTCTTGGTCATGTGTAATCCCAAGCCCCATTGCCTAAGAGTGTTGCAGAGATGTTCCTGATAGTGCAGGGCCAGAGAAGAGCTTGACTCTCCCCTGCCTGGGTTAGCCCAAGTGGGGACAAGCCATTCCCCCACAAAAATGAGTTGTTTCATTCTTGTGGCTCCTTTTCGTACATGTTTTACTACTGCCAGGAACTCTTGCAGGTCTGGAGGGAGGCTGGCCACCTCTGTAGTTGCTTTCCAGTGAGCCTTCCGCAATTCTGAGAAGACCTGGGGGAATTATTATCATTCTCTTGGGCCCAGAAGTCACAAAGCTTAAGTTACCTCTAACTGAGAGTCTGACTGGTGAGGCTAAATTTGGCAAAAGACCAGTGTATGTGACAATAGGAGGGATGGGAGCAGCATCTGAGCATGTGGTGAATTTAGTCCAGGGCAAGGCTGATATCAGGGCCACAATAAAACCACTGTGATTCCCCAATTGTACCCGAAACAGTGATTCCCCAGCAGATGTACTACAATATCTGCTTGAGTTCTTCTGGCACCAAAATATTCCCTGTTGCCTTTTTCCTCAGTGCATTCTTCAAAAGCTTGAAATAGCAAAGATTCCTGGTGAGTTTCGCTGCCAGGAGGTTTCTCCCGTAATTTTATTCTGCTTCATTTTTAAATCCTTATCTTTAGAGAGAAGTCCCTGCTGTTACCCTACCATCTTATCTAACCCTGGTTTTGTTATTATCTTCTACTTAAACTTCCCAGGTTTCTCTCCCGCTTTAGCAATGTTTTAGGGGACGTTTTAGCAATGTCCTGGGACTGAAATCCTGCTCTGTGATGTGCTGGTGGGGATGTTAATCCAGTTTACCAGACAGTGACCATCAGAATTATGATTTGTTTTGGAAAATGCTGACTATGAAGTATTTTCTCAGCTTTACCATATTTCCTGATTGCCTTGTGAGATGAAGGCACCTGCTGCAGAGAGGGACTGACATATACAGATCTTCCCTCAGAAGAGGAGTGGTCCTTCTCTTCATCACACACTATCAATGGGTTGATGAGTACGGGCATCAGTAGCTACAGTGAGACTGGTGGATTTGAATCTGGGCTGGTCAGACTTTAGCTAGCATAGAAGGAAAACCCTGGGGTTTGCTGACTGCCTCATCAGGACAGGAGGAAGCAGAAGGGAGAGGAGCAGAATCACCCCAAGGGAGGCAGCATTGCACATTTGTTGGGAGGTGGTTCCAGCTGACCGATCCCTGGCTCATCCCTCCAGCTGAGTGTTGAGGAGAAGTTCCTGGGAGTGTGCGAACAGCCACCCTCTGGGCTGGAGACCTCGGGTCCCTGCCTCATGTGTGGGACCCGGGGGGGTGGATGGCAGAGGGGGCTGCTCCGACATTTCCTCTCCCAGCGAGGAGGGACCCTGTCCTTGCGAGGCTGTGGAAGGCCAGCTCAGCCCTGCGTGACCAACTACAACGGCCGCTCCTGTGTCCTTTCCCCCCCGGGTGCTGCGTTCATTAGCTGTGAGGCCTTAGTTTTATGGGAACCCTCCCACCCGGCTTCCTCCTGGCTTAATGACAGCCCCATTAAAGAGAAGCCCATAAAGCCACCGCACAAGACCGACGTGAGGGCCGGCTGCCTGCCCGTCTTCTTCAAGTGCGAGCCAGGTCTGGGGGCAGAAGGAGGCAGAGACACCCCTGAATTAAGCAGAGGTGACCCCTGAGAGTGGCAAGAATCCCCAGCTTGTAGGGCAGCTTTCATGCTCCGCTTTGGGGCTCTCTTGCATAAACTTTTCCCAGTGTGGGCTTGGGGTGGGTTGGATTTTTTTTTNAGGTCTTTTAATGAGGGGAGGATTAACAGCCCATAAGACTCAGCCCTGAAAGAGCCTTCGGTCTGTGGGGCCGCTCAGCGGGACACAGGGTAATTGGATTGGATCCCGAAGAGCACCTTGAATCGGTTCTGAGGCGACCGCGGCGGGTTGCTCCTGAGGGGACTGGGGGGGTGGGCTGGGGAGGAGGGCAGCGTGTGGCTTTTTAGAGAAGCCAGAGCCAAGATGGGGGATCAGCCGGCTCATTAAGGGATTAGAGTGTTTGTTCTTCTCAAGACTTTTGTTGCTAAAACACTTTGTGCAGCATTTTCTGGAGCCTGGGGAGCTTAAAGAGCTTGTCAGAGCCCTGCTCTTGTCCCCACACAGGAGCAGAGAGGCTCTTTCCTCTGGCCTTCTTGCTGATGCCAACAGCAGCTATTGCGAGAGACAGATCAGGTCTCCCAGCCCTTCCCGTCTCTGGTCGTAGCACTTTTGCCTCCTGTGGGTATTGAGGTAGAGGGGGATCATCCTTCGACCATGATTCATCCGAAGAGGGTGATGCAAAAAGAAGCACATCAGGAGGGATTCCTTTGACAGTGAGGGACACTCTTACTTGGGCTTTTGCCCTAGTATTTTGTTGCACGGACAAAGAAGGACTTTGCAGGTCCTGTGGTTCTCTCTGCCAAATTTTTCCTCCCTGTGGGCTCTGTGCTTGGTCCCCGGCACTCATGGTAGGAAGTTTGGGGTACAAACTACTCCAATTTATGTGTGTTGGGGCTAGAAATTATTGCACAGACCAAATTGCCTACGCGTCACTTGGAATGTGCTGGCTTTTGAGATGCAAGGCTAGAAGAGGTTGGGCAGAGAAGGAATGGTACAAGGAGATTTTGCCTGAGAGCACAGCTGGCTAAGAAGCCTAGTTCTCCCCTGGACCATGGTAAGAAGGTAAAAGCTCCAAAGACCAAAAAAATTGCTCAGATCAGAGTGTGGTATATTAAGAGAAGATGTTGAGGGCGTCAGTGGATGAGGTTCTGTTGTCATCAGTTCATCCATCCTCATGACCCGCACAGGGACTTCTCACTCAACTGTCTTTCATCTGGGCTGCTCTGAAGCACATGGCTCTGGGCATGGACAAACCCTGCCCTGGGTGGCCAGAGGTGAAAATGTGGAGACACTGGCAGGACAAAGCCTGGGGAGATGGTAAAGGGGCTATGCAGCACTGGGGATTGTCCCATTTTAGGGGCTGTCTTTCCTCCCATTACTGTGGGATTGGTGAGTCACAGAATCATAGAATGGTTTGGGTTGGAAGGGACCTTAAAGATCACCAGTTCCAACCCCCTGCTGTGGGCAGGAACAGCTCCCACTAGACCAGGTTGCTCAAAGGCCCGTACAGTCTGGCCTTGAACCCCTCCAGGGATGGGGCAGCCACAGCTTCTTTGGGCAACCTCTTCCAGTGTCTCACCACCCTCAAGCATTAATGAGCAAGAACCAACGGTTTCTCTCATGGGTAGCAAAACTCAGGGCATAAAAGCAATGCCATGGGAGCTCTCTCTCCTGTTCTTGTGGTGGGTTCGTTGGCGTGACCTGAGAGGGAGCGAGTTCTCCCATGGCTTATTTACAGGGACACTTGAAGAATGAGTCCATCAGGGGATTTAGAAGTTCAAGCCTTGTGTCCTGCTGGCAGGGCTCTGCCTGCCGAGTACACAGTTCACACCTGAAGCTTTAGCCCCAGGCTGGCTGGTTGAGTGCCCACTCGCCACCTTTCCATGCAGAATTTGGTGAATTTGGCCTCCAATTTTAAAGAAGACTAGGGTCTGGGCAAGGGGCAGGGAGGTGTGTGTGTTAATCGGTTGTGTGGAACATCAAATGGAAGGGAGTTCAGCAGGACCTCTCCAGCTCCCGGTGTAAGTTGCACTCCCACCTCCTGTCTCTGCTGAGCAGGAGTTTCAGCTGGGAAGCGTGTAGATTGGAGGCAGGGGGAGAAGGGGACAGACAGTCAAGCGGAGGGGGGAGAGGGTTACAGGGAAAATAAATGAGACTCCCCTGAAATTAATTGTTTGAAGGGAGTGCCCCACTCGGCTGTGAATTCTGAAATGATTATTGGATTTGCAGGCAGACGGGGAACAGAACGGGTCGGGTGCACGATTAATATCTTATTGATAGCGGATTAAGAGAGCGAGATCAAATCTTTAACTGAGTGGAGATGCAGTTTATCAATTTGTCACAAAAAATGTAGCAATCAGAAGTGGAGAACATCAGGGGCGGCTTGTGGATCGATCTGTGTCAGCGCCTCACAGCACAGCTCTACAAGGAGGATGGCTCCCCTCCAGGTGCCATCTTGCTGGAGGAGGCCATCTTGGTGCTGACCATGCCAAGAATCATGGAATGGTTCGGTTTGGATTGGAAGGGACCTTAAAGATCATCCAGTTTCAAACCCCCTGCCCTGGGCAGGGACACCTCCCACCACACCAGGTTGCTCCGAGCCCCATCCAGCCTGGCCTTGAACCCCTCCAGGGATGGGGCAGCCACAGCTTCTCTGGGCAACCTCTTCCAGTGCCTCACCACCCTCACAGCAGAAAATTTCTTCCTAAAATCTAATTTAAATCTCCCCTCTTTCAGTTTAAAACAATTAGCCCTCATCCTATGGCTCCACTCCCTGATCAGGAGTCCCTTCCCATCTCTCCTGGAGCCCCTTTAGAGACTGGAAGGGTCTCTAAGGTCTCCCTGGAGCCTTCTCTTCTCCGGGCTGAACACACCCAACTGTCTCAGCCTGTCCTCATAGGAGAGATGCTCCATCCCTCTGAGCATCTTTGTGACCCTCTGCTGGACTCATTCCAAAGAGTCCATGTCCTTCCTGTGCTGAGGACTTCAGGTGGGGTCTCACGAGAGCAGAGTAGAGCTGCAAAATCACCTCCCTCGACCTGCTGGCCACAGGGTGTGCCTGGGGACTCAACCCACCATGTGGAGAGGTGCAGGCAGGCAATGCCATGCTCCCATAGATGCTGTGTGACAGTACTCTGGTGTGGGGTACGAGAAAAGCAGTGGTGCCTGAGGAGCACTGGCTTCCCAAGACAGTAGCAGTGTGAGATGTGGAAGCTCAGCCTTTAGTAGATGGGCTTGCAACCAGCCAGAGCTTCCCAGGTTTTGGGAGAGCATGGGGAACCTCAGGTGCAGCTGAATGGTATTTAATGAGGAAAAAGCTCAGGTGCTATTGGGTCTTATAATGCAAAGCTGTGGTTCTGCCTAACTTACTGGCTGTGGGCTTCCCACTGCTGTTGGAGATGTGGTGTGGTGTTGACATCTGGATGTTGGTGCTTCTGAATTCTGTTCACAGCTCTGCTGTCTTGGTCCAACTGGTGAGAGTTTTCCTTCCAGCAGCCTGGCATCGGTGTGTGTTCTGAGAGACCAGTTTGTTGACCAGCTCCTCAGCCTTGATCTGTCATTATTCATGGCTCATGCACAGAAGGTATTTGCAGGTATGGAAAGCATCTCAATAGCTGGGCAAAAAGGCAGGAACTCCACCAACAACATCCAGTTTAAAAAACAGTCCTTTTGTCATCTTGAGGTAATTCTGTGATAAGAAACCCCTTTTTTGTCCATCTCTAAAGAGTGTGTTGGCTACTTGGGGTCTTCTCCAAAAGCCCTATCCCTTAGTTGAAAATCTCAGGTTTCTCAATAAGAAAATAAAAGTCACCTCTAGGCCATCTGTCCGTGAGCTTTTCAAAGTAACTTCTAAAGGCTAAAAACAGAGGGCAAAGGAAGAAGAGTCCAGAGTCAGATGGCTGACAGCATTAGTTTTTGTGAAACTAAACTTTTGATTTGCAGCCCTCTTTTACAGATTTTTGTTGTGGATGTTTGGTTTCAGCAAACAGGGAAAATAAACCCAAGGCAAATGTTTAATGAGCACCTCTTTCAGAGCAGGCACTGCAAGCAGCTGTGATGTCTCTGCAGCAGAGCCTGGCACCAGACTTCAGTCACCAGTTGGACTCCAGCATTTTTTATTTTTTATTGCTAACGTAAAACTTCCTGCTATTCCAACAGATGGGGGATGGCCCGTAGAAGCCAGCAGCCTCCTTGGTGGGCTGTGGAGTCAACAGGAGTCTCTGATAGCAATTTCCCTTCTCCTAAGGCCTCACAGAGCTGTTTCAGTCCCTTGGGCCTTCGTAAAAGATGGTGTGCACCTGGGTGAGGCATGTGATGGAGGAATGTCTGTTCATCCTGAAGGCAGTCTCTCACCCTGGCACTGTTAGCTTTGAAGGCTATTACATTCTTGCTAGGGTTGTTGGGTTTCCAACATGAGGCCTCCTGGCTGTTTGCAGTCATTCTCAGGGTCCTGGAGTGCGATGGGGACCTCTGGGGCTTAGGGGTGTACAGGTGAGGAAGGGGTCCCAGCTGGAAGCCCTTGGAAGCTGGATAGAGGAGGCAAGGGGAGAAAGGAAAATCACAGATGAGTTGGTTAATCTATGGTCTTGTTTTGCTGCCTGCTGCTCACTCCTCTATACCATGCTGATTTTTCCCTATCAGTATGTCAAAGTCTATGAGGGACTTTGACTCCTGACAGGTTTTTGGAGAGCCGGTGAGGGACACCATGCTGCCATGTGAGCACCATGACAGAGAGAGAGTCTGGGGGCTGATCAGTCCTTGAGCTTGATAACATGGCCAGCTGAACCAGATGTTGTGGTTTGTTCTACGCTGACACAGGGGCAAAAGGCTGTATCTCATCCTTGTTTAACTGGTATTTATTGGCTGAGTGAGACCAGTGCATGCTCACTGCAAGGGAATGAAGGCTTGGGGTCGGCTAGAGGAGAGGAGGGAAAGAGAAGGTATTATATAGAGGTCCACATGTACACTGAGGTGTACATCAGGTGACACTCCTGATGGGAGACCATGAGGTGGAGAAAGCAGTTTGGCCATCGCTTTTGTGTTTATACAGTGAGTCAAGTGGGACAGGGTTGGGGAGGAATTCATGACCCTGGTCTTCACGTGTGACCTTCCTCTCCCACTGGTTCTTTCATTAATCCCACCACTGTCCCTGAGGTCTCATACATCTCCCTGTACCTCTGTCTCCCCCTTTGCTGTGCAAGTAAAGGCTGGTGCTTCTCTAAGCTGCCTTGCTCTTTAGATGGAGAAGACCATATGGCTCTGCTGGAGCCACTGATTTAACTTGGTGATTCCTGTTTGACCTGAAGCATATGGTTGTCTTCTCCCCTCTTTTTACAGAACCTACTTTTGGGACATGTAATAAGGTGGCCTCTGCTAAGGCTTGAGCCTGTTCAAGTCCAGAGGAGAGAGGCCAGAGCTAGGGTGGCATCCTGTAGCCGTGAGCTTCCCCGTGTTGAGTGTCCCTGACTAGGGGAATGTGGGGCATCATAGCCATGGATACCTCAGAGTGAAGCCTTGGGAAGTCCCTAGAAAGCAAAACATGTGTGGCAGGGGAGAAAAATGTGAATGTGGAGCAAGAAAGGGTCTAAAGAGAAGGCGTCAGTGCTGAAGATGTGCTGAATGTGTGCGGAGGGATGGCAAAGAGGCAGGAGATGGGGAGGGGGCCCTTGAGATGACACTTTGCTGCTCTTTCTGTGCACTATTGTGTAAACATGTTGAAAGCCATAGAGAGCCTTTGTTTCGGAAAGAGCCCCGAATTAATTGTGATGTACAGGCTGCCCTTCAACAAGCTCTGGGCCTCTCATTCTCTCCGCAGCCTTTCACAGCCCTCGACCCCCAGAAAGAGCAGGGCAGCCCCTCTCTACCCGGTTCCTGCTGCACCTCCAGGGCTGGCAGTAGAAGGCAGACCCCTTCCTCAGCCCCCACACCGCAGGGTGCCCCCACAAGGCTGGCACCCCCCTACTCAGTCCAAGCTTCCCTCTGCCATGTCCCACCTGGGGCCATGGGGAGGACCCTCCATCAATGGCCTGGCCACTCGTGGCTGTCATATGACCGGTGTGGCCTTTCCCAGCAACCGGACTTGGTGGGGGCTAATTAACGCATTCAAGGGCACTGCTGGAGTGGAAAGGCGCTTGTCTGGCAGCAGGGAGCTGGGGGGTGACATGGGGGACTTGGCACTCTCCACTCTTCTCCTCCAGAGTGGCCACTGGCCAAGTCTCCATTGCACTGACCCGGGCGAGGGGTGTAAGCCCCTTGGGAAGGGAAGCAGCGAGAAGGGCCACCTTCAGTGGTGGACGGTGACCAGAGAGGCTGGATCAGCCAGGCTCTGCAGGCCAGGATGTGGGGCTGTGCCTGCGGGCGAGGGACGCCGCGGGGCCCTCTCCTTTCACTGCTGGCTGGTTCTGCTCCACAGACCCTCCCTTTGTCAGCCCTCTGAATGGGAGCCCTGCCTGCCCGCGGCCCTGCTTTTAATTAGAGCTTCCGCTGCCTCTTGGTCGTTGTCGTTCCCCCCCCTCCCAGCTTCTCCTCCCGCCGCTTTTAAATCCTTTGACACAATTTAGCCCTGGCTCTTTGCTTTGCCCTGGCTGCCGGCTGGGATGGGAGAAAGGCAAAGAGAAGCCAGCTGAAGTGCCAGTGGCTGGGCACATCTGGACACTGGCCAGAGGGGCAGGCACCAGGCTGTCCTGCTGCTTGTCAGCCCAGGGACAAGCCAAGGCATCCCGTCTGACAGGCCACCATCCCCCAGGGCTGCTGACCTGGGGGGCTTGGCCACCTCTCATCACAGCTTAGAACACCCAAAGCCAACACCAAGGTGGTTTGGTCTGGGTTGAGCCCATGAAAGGTGGCTGATTATTCTTTGATGAAAGATGAACAGAGGACTGGAGCATCTCTCCTATGAGGACAGGCTGAGAGAGTTAGGGGTGTTCAGAGAAGAGAAGGCTCCAGGGAGACCTTAGAGCCCCTTCCAGCCCCTAAAGGGGCTACAGGAGAGACGAGGAGGGACTCTTGATGAGGGAGTGGAGGGATAGGACAGGACAAGTGGTAATGGTTTTAAATTGAAAGAGGGGAGATTTAAAAGATCTCAGGAAGAAACTCGTTCCTGTGAGGGCGGTGAGAGCCTGGCCCAGGTTGCCCAGAGGAGCTGTGGCTGCCCCATCCCTGGAGGGGTTCAAGGCCAGGCTGGATAGGGCTTGGAGCAACCTGGTGTGGTGGGAGGTGTCCCTGCCCATGGCAGCGTGGTTGGAACTGGGTGATCTTTAAGGTCCCTTCCAAACCGAACCATTCTTTAATCCACCACGAGCATGGGGCTGAAGCTCCAACCACTGGAACCCCTCAGCCATCTTCCCCCTGCATGAGACATCCCAGGACCACCATGGTGCCAGGACCACTTGCTCAGGAAATCTTGGCTGCTTCCCAGGCTGCTAATACCCATGCAGCCCCTGCCCTGTCGCAGTCAGCCCTCTGCCATCTGGGTTTGAGCCATGGTGGTGGGACCCAGCAAGGGCGAGCTGAGCAGATGCTGAGGTGGTGGCCAGGGTGGGTGGTGAGGTTTGGATGTTTCTACCTCATCTGATACAATCAGCCTGGCTGTGCACATGAGAGGAAAGTTGTTCAATAGGAATGACCCATGATGCTGGGTTAATTCTGTTTACAAAAGAATAAATATTATAGCGGTGTCTTATAAAAGAGAATCAATAGCTTCCCTTTGCTGGGTGATCCCTTCATGTCTTCGAAAATCAATTCCCCCCCATTCCCCTCCTCCTCGCTGCACAGCTATCTGTTTTTCGGGGTGACGGGGGGGTCAGGCGATTATTGAAGTATATGTGAATTTACAATATTAACGACTCACGACGGTGTGTCCGCAGGTTCACGGTGAATTAATTATCTGTTTAAGAAGCCATGAAGAAATCAATCAATGAAAATTTCTCACTCTTTTGAGAGTGAGGAAGCTTGTCAATTTTTTTTTATTTTTTTTTTTTTAGCATGCACCACATTTAAAGGGGCAGAACAGCTTTTTTTCAGCAGGGGAAATGTGGGAAGGAAGCTGGTTTGAGGCTGAGGGAGACCTGTTCATTTTGGTGTAGCACTGGCAGGAACAGCAGCCCCATTTACTGTCCTCCACAGAGGGCAGAAAGGTCTAAGGATACATCCCAAGGCTGATTTTGTCCTGGAGTTAAGCCAATGGTGGCCTTCTCTAGTGGGAAAGGCCCAGTGTTAGGTAGGGTGTGCTGGCAAACACCATCCTGGTGGGGCTGCACTGGGCTGTGGATAACAAGGTCTGTCACAGACCTCCTTCTAGTTTGCTGGCCCTGCTGGTCCTCTCCTGCAGACCCATCTGCCATCACTGAGATGGCAGAGGTCAACACGTGGCTCCAGCCTGGGAAGAGCAGGATGGGCTCCCATGATGGAGGCAGGGAGCAGCAAACAAAGAAGAGCAGCTGAAAGCAGCAATATCTCAAATCACCTCAAAATGTGCTGGAAGAAGTCTGGCAGAGTGCTTCATGACTCTCAGCCTTCAGCATTGACTGCTATGTCTAAATTCAGGACAGGAAAATTCAGATGCAAGGTCATAGAATCATAGAATGATTGGAGTTGGAAGGGACCTTAAAGATCATCCAATTCCAACCGCCCTGCCACGGGCAGGGACACCTCCCACCACACCAGGTTGCTCAAAGCCCCATCCAGCCTGGCCTTGAACCCCTCCAGGGATGGGGCAGACACAGCTTCTCTGGGCAACCTGGGCCAGGCTCTCACCACCCTCACAGCAAAGAATTTCTTCTTAAGACCTGTGTTCTTCCAGTTCTGTGTTCTTAAATTTGTGTTCTTTCAGTTAAAAACCATTACCCCTCATTCTATGGCTCCACTCCCTGATCAAGAGTCCCTCCCCATCTCTCCTGGAGCTCCTTTAGGGACTGGAAGGGTCTCTAAGGTCTCCCTGGAGCCTTCTCTTCTCCAGGGTGAACAGTCCTCAGCTCTCTCAGCCTGTCCTCATAGGAGAGGTGGTCTGGCTCTCTGATCATCTTCTTGGCCCTCCTCTGGACCTCTTTCAAGAGGCCCATGTCCTTCCTGTGCTGAGGTCAGGCACTTGGGGACAGCGAATGGCTCAGGACTGCTCATGTCTCTACCTGGTCCTAAAGCTGAAGCCAGGGGATGGACCCTTGTGTTCATACAGACCTGATCAGTAATTGTGCCACATCCCCAGGGGTCTTGGAGTCATCCAAGGCATTCAGGAGGACAATGGCATGTGCTGGGTAATGGAAACATGAACATGTTAAATGTGTGTGGCTGAGATCCTGGCATCAACTGGACATTTCTCTGTTTGGATGGGGTTTGATAACAGTTGAATACTGGATCTGAGCATTTTTTCTATATTTTAGGCTTTGGCAGGCAAAAACATAAAGGCTTTGAAGCCGTTTAAAAAGCTGGTAAGAGAAGATGGATCCTGGAGTTTGTTGTTGTCTGTAATTAGTTGTGCGCGTCTTGACCCTCTTAAAAACTGCCCAATCTCACTTCTCTTCTGTCTGCAGAGGATGGCACTTGAAGTATTGGCACTTGGGCAATGACAGATATCCCAGTTAAAAGGGGAGCAATTGGGGCTGAGGGAGAGGAAGCTGAAGGGAGCAGGGGGATGAGGGATGCAGAGGCTTTGGCAGGAGAAGTATTTTGGACACTGGCCCTTTCCTTCATCCCTAACACCAAACGGAGCAAGGCAGGGATGCCGCAGAGAGAAAGCTGCAGTATTCAGGTAGCAGGGAGTAGGGGGAAATGAGGGGTGGTTAAGGCAGCTGGAGACCCCGACAAACAGGCTAGAGGAGGGGCAGAAGTAAGGACAACCTCTGAGGCTGCTTCTGCCCTCGCATGCCCAGGCAGACATGGCCCCTTCCCAACCCCATAATCCTACTGGCCTGCGCCGAGAGGAGTCCCCGCCAGGCACACCCATCGCTGTAACCAGAACGGAAAGAAGAGCCCATATTGACACAGGAGCATCTGTGTCAGTAATTGTCACACAGCCTGGCAAATTGCTGCAATGTGCCATCCCCTCCAGCCGCAGAGCTCAGCAGCGGCAGCAGGCCTGGTTGGGGGGCTGTGAGGGGGCTGCGCTGCTGCCAGAGGGGATGGGAAGAGCCCTGGACCCAGTGGAAAGGCTTGGGACCCCTCAGGGACATGCTGGGTCTTATCCCAGGTCCTTGTGTCTTGACGAAGTCTTGCCTGAAGGCTGCTTGGCAGCTGCTCTGGCTGCAGTGCTCTGTTTTACTCCTCTCCATCATCCTCAGAGCAATATTCCCCTTTCAGAGCACAATGAGAGAGATGGGGAAAATTCCCGTCACCCTTTGGGCTGCCGTTTACACCAGCCAAAGGCGGTTTGAGAGGGTCATCCTTAGCTGGCTGCTGGGAAATGGGCACCCTCACCAGTTTACTCCAGGTGAGGGCCCAGCTTTTCTCTCTTCCATACATGCAGCTGCTTTCCAAGTCTAAACAAAGCTAGACCAGAAATAAAAGGTGAGGTTTCCAGAAAGGTTTAGGTACCTGGTTTGAGGCTACACGAACCACAGCTTTTGAGATGCTGCAGGCTGGAGCCATTCAGTGCCCTTTGAAGTCACCAGGTTGACCAGAGGTGACAGTTTTCGTTTCCCTCTCTTGTTTTTCAATAACCTCTAGTTTTGTATTTCTCGTGCTTCTTAATGGCAGTGCAGTTCCAGCAGAGATTATCAAATTTTACTCCAGGCGTATAACTTTGACAAAAGACTCCATGGCATGGTGAGATCAGCAAGGCCTCCAGAATTTGCCTTGGTGTAGGAAAAATCTTTAAAAGATGCAGTTATTTGTAAAAGGGCATGGTTAGAGCCAGCCTCCTGATCTGCTGCCACTGGGTACACACCCCTCCACCTCATAGGGGTCCAACCCCTCTTGTGTCCTGTGTGGGTTTTTTTTTGGTGATGAGAGAAGTAGCTAATATAAAAACCTTTGATTTGCTGGCACAATGAACGTGGCAGATTCACGTGCCTGGGTCTCTCTACTGCTCACAGTTAAACCTTACGACCCAAATGGATGCAAGTGAAGGAATCCATGGATTTCAACTCGCTTGACTGCTGAGACCAATACACTTCATTTCTCTCCAGGCTTCCCAAGGAACCATATAATAGCCTGTTGATGGTGTGTTTGTGTCCCACCTTAGAGGTGGCTGTGTTGGAGAGGGAGATGAAACAACTTCTTAAATACAGGAAATTCCAGGTGTTTGCCAGCATCTACACAAGCAGATCAATTGTGTCAGAGATCCCTGTTACACTCCTGGAGGATGACTGATTCTGGCAGAGCCGCGCTATGAAAAGCAAACGGATATCACGTGCACCAGGGGTGGCATCCCCGTGAGCAGTAGGCAGTGTGTCAGATGAACCACACTTTGCCCTGGGTTCACCAGGAAGGAAAGCTCCAGCTGCCCTTTAGCCACATTCCTGGAGGACCAGAAATGCCGCAGGAGCAGTCAATGGAAAAGCCAAGCACCATGGCTAAAGCATCGATTCAGAAGACCTTGAATCAAAGGAGGAACATGGTGGTTTGAAATAGACCTTCTGTGTTTGATATTACTGGACAATAATATTATGCAAAAGGGATGAAGAAGCTAAGAGGATTAGCTGCTAATGCACTGCTAGGAAATATAAGCAGCTGCTCTCATGGAATATATTTATGGCCCTTACATGGCAACTACTGCCAGAGTGAGGACCTACCAGGATAGCTGGGAAGTTCATAAACTTGTCCAGTGTGTGACCATCCAATACACACCAGATACACTTTTTGGGCTTGTGTTGCAAGACAGAGGTGTTTCTACAAATACTTCAGTGACCAAAGACTTTGCAAATGGAGCATTTCTGTTCCCGAGATCTGATTTCTGCCACTTCCTTTCCGGCGAGAGCAAACACAAACTTCCACGTGACAGACCCACAGAGTCTTGGTCATAGCTGGAAGGGTCCAATCAAAATATCATCCATTCAGATATGAACCCATATGGGGGCTTGTCTGCCCTTCAAAACACCCCAAACAGAGGTCTGCAAGCTCCTACATCCAGGCACGTTCCTCCAGGGCTATGCATGAGCAAATAAGCCATGCCTCTTGCATCCAGCCAACTCCGACTGCTCCTGCAGACTGCCATGCTTCAGAGCTCAGCTCTGACTGTACCTGCCAGCACGGGCACACCCCATGAGAGACACTGCCTGCTGTCATCTGTTGACGCTGAGTGGAGAGACTTGGCCAAGGATACAGAGAAAAGGAGTGGAAGAGTGAGGGCTTGAACCTGGATCCCAACCAAGTATGCTCTCTGCTTGTGACTGAATGTTTGAACAACAACAACAAAAAGGTTATTTTTTTCCCCAGGGAAAGCTCTGTCACTGCAGATTTGCCGTGGCCTTTCTGTCCCGTTGGAAGAGGATGTTTTGCCAGGGAGCCAGCCTGACTCCTTCAGTTCTGCATGAGGCAGGGAAGGAAAGTTTCCTTCAGCCCCTGAGCTGGTGCTTCATTGCAGACACTGTCCCAGCTATACTGTGTGTCCTTCTTTCCTGGAAGACCTTCCATACCCACACCTGGAGGAGGAGTTCCCAGAACAAGAATCTCAGCTGTTTAACTGGTGGTAGCAGATTGGCCTCCACTATAAACCAGCCATTTGAGAGGGGGGTTCATACTCCCCAGTGGGTTACTTATACTTTACGTGGTTTGGTCTCCAATTAAGGTCACTCCTACCACCAAGAATCTACTTCTGTCTTTTCTGTTCCTTTTTAATGCTCAAATCCCAAGAGTTGGCTTCTTCTCAGGACTATGCCAGCCTGAGTGAAAATCGCTTGGAAGGAAGATCTACCAGAATTAATCAGAGTGATAAAGATCAGGATCTTTAAGCCAGAGGAGGTTAATTTACAGCTGACAAGTTAGTTAATGTGACTTAAGGAAAACCACTGAAGTCCCAGGCTTCCTGCTTGATAATTTCTGTACTGGGTCTGGTGTGTCCATCACCATCACCAGGCAGGTGCTGGCTACATGTCCTGNGGATAATTTCTGTACTGGGTCCGGTGTGTCCATCACCAGGCAGGTGCTGGCTACATGTCCTGTTCCCCACAGACCACCATGTGAGTGAAACAGGAAATCTTACAGGTATCTACAGCACAGATTTTACCACTGCTCAGCTTCTCAGATGCTTTCTTTCTGTGTGCACAAAGCAATGCTGTGATGAGAGAGACATCACCCGTTGGGTCTTGTGATGGGGAAGGGCTGAAAAGGATGGGGTTTTGAGATCTGCATGAAGCATAGATCCCTGTGGAGCCTTTGCAAAGAGAGGTTGTACCTTTGTATTCGACTAAATACTACTACTGATCACGGGGCTAAAACTGAACAGGTTTGGCTTCCTCAGGGCAGCTGCAGAAGCAGCCTCCATTGCAGACCTGGTATGGCCATGACCAGGGAAAAAGTTGACCTTCTCTCCCCACACCTACCTCAGGCTGCCCATCGTTTTGCCCCCCTCAGTCCACCTGCAGTGCTTGGCACAGGAGGCTTGGCAGCCTCCCCCTGCCCAGATGGCCAGAGCTAGGGGACCAGGGGATGACAATCCCACACTGTCACCCTCCGCGGGGCTTTGGGAAACCTGCGTGAGTGTGCGAGTGGGGTACACGTGTCCCAGGGAGGGGTGTTGGGGACACACGTCTCCATTCACAGTGGCTTAGTTCAAGTGCCCCCCTCCCTCCCCAAAGCATCCCTGACACTCTAGGTGAATATTTGAAAGACAGGATCGGGGCTTTGGTTTGAGAGCCTCTTTGTACAGTGCTAACTGGTTTCAGGGCTGTAATTATCTCTCCAAGAGAAGCTGTAAATTGGATTAAGGCACTGAGTTGCAGCTGAGTGAGCTCCCTCCATTGCCCCACCTGGTGGGCTGCTGAGCGATAACAAAAAATGCCGAGAAATCGGATTTGGATTCTGCTTCACACTCATGGCTTCCTTCTGGAAAAAATGAAATTTTTCCGGCAGAAAGGGCTGGCATGGGTTTGCTGGCAGTATCAGTCCTGGGCTCGTATCATCTGCTGGCACTCTTCCGGAAACGCGATCCCCTCCGTTATCGGAGAGAAATAAATAAATAAACAGCAGGAGATGTTTTGGCAAGGAAGGAGGAATCGCACCAAGAGGCGTGCACACACACACACACACACTCACACACACTCATCTCGGCACCCTGTCTTCACAGCCTGAGCTTGTCTGTCGCAGAGGAGAAGGAGGGAGGTGGCAGCACAGGCACAGGGAGATGTTTGGAGGGTTTTTTTCTGTTCGGTTTGGGGTTTTGTTTGTGGGTTTTTTTAGGTTTTATTGTTGGGTTTTTTTCTAATTCTTGTCCTCTGGGCTGAAAGAAGAGCCCATTTTAAGCACTTCTGTTGAAGGCATAGAGGGTCTGGGCCTTGTATTGCTCTTGAGGCAAATCACTGTCCCCCCAAAGCCCCTACAGCATCCCTCCCCATGCCCTTAAATAAGGTACTGCTTCTTTTCCATGGCTGCTTTCAGCCCAGTATGAGAGTCTAAAACTTATATTGAGAGGCGATGGAAGTTCCCTGGCTGATGTCAGTGTCTTGCCCAGGACGGACTAGCATCAGGCTCGTGGGGCGGGATCCTCCCCCTTTGACGTGGGAGAGGCTTCATATCTGAGTTCCTTTGTGTGCACCAAGGTGTGTATTTCCTTGGGGAGATGTGGGAGTGCTGCACTCCAAGTATCCTTGGGGCACAGGTCCATAGGGAAACCCAGTGGGGATGGGCAATACCAATCAAGGCCCCTGAGCAGAACCATCAAGTAACACTCTGAACTGGCGGGGTTCATGCAGAATAATATGGCTTTATTTCCAGACAAAATCCATGATGGAGCATTTCTGTCCACAGAAGAACCAGATTATCCTGCACTTGGAGGCAGTCTAAAAACTCTTCACAATTAGAGATCCCAGGACCTGCTTTTCAGGTGAGGCCAAACAGTAATTTATCCAATAACCTCATTTATTCTGGCTTGTAAAGCTATCAAATGGGACGGTGCCTGCCTGCAGATTTTAACTCTCTGCCACCTGCAGGGTGTTCTCCTGCTTCTGAGCATCTCCAGGCAAAAGAGCGGCAGCTTTCCAACCCCTCCTGGCCACAGGGGACACCAAGAAATGCATCCCTTGGTGTCTGTGGCAGTGATGCCTACTGCCTATGGCATCTCAGGAGCCTCTACCTGGCAAGGAAGCTCCACTGGCAGGGGATCCAAGGCTGCCCCAGGCTTTGTGGCTGCAGAGGGAGGAAGGGTGCCTCCAAAGGGAGACACACTCTGAAAAACCTAAAGGGGAGTGACCACGTGAGCTGGCAATGTGCACTAGCAGCCCCAGAAAGCCAACAGCATCCTGGGTTGCATCAAAAGAAGTGTGACCAACAGGGTGAGGGAGGTGATTCTATCCTTGGACATCACTCTTGGAGCGCCTCTACTGTGAAGATAGCCTGAGAGAGTTTGGGGTGTTCAGCCTGGAGAAGAGAAGACTCCAAGGAGACCTTTTAATGGCCTTCCAGTTCCTGAAGGAGTCTACAGGAGAGATAGGAAGGGACTCTTGACTAGGGAGGGGAGCGATAGGACAAGGGATAATGGTTTTAAACTGGAAGAGGGGAGATTTAGGTGAGATCTTAAGAAGAAATTCTTTGCTGTGAGGGTGGTGAGACCCTGGCCCAGGTTGCCCAGAGAAGCTCTGGCTGCCCCGTCTCTGGAGGGGTTCAAGGCCAGGCTGGATGGGGCTTTGAGTAACCTGATGTGGTGGGAGGTGTCCCTGCCCACGGCAAGGGGTTTGGAACTGGATGATTTTCCAACCCAAACCATTCTTTGACAAGCTTGGGGAAGTGATCACCCAGTCCGCTTGGCGAGGCCTGTAGTCCTCAAAATGGCTCCACTGTGTCAGCCGAACTGTTCAAATGCTGTCAAGATGTTCTACAAACTGTCTCCTAATGTAGCTTCTTTTCCCTTTGTGTCCCCAGATGACAGGAGTTAAATCTCTGTAATTCTTCTTGTCCTGGCCTCTGAGGGCACCATGTACACGTGTCTGATGCAGTCCTGAGGGGACAAACCTGGCCCTGAGCCTGAAGGTCCGTTCTGCCAAATGAAGCCACACTGGACCTGCACAAAGGAGGTCTTCTGCAGCCTCACTGCTCCTCAAGGTTGGTTCTTGCCTTTACACTCCTTTCCTCTGGTCCCAATCTCACAGTACAACACAGCACCACAGCACAGCACCTGTCAGCCTCTCTTCTCTCTCCTGCTCTCCTCAAACCACCTAGAAACCCATTTTCCCCTCTGCTGACTTCTTAGAAAGAGAAAGAATTGTCCAAAGGTTCAGCACTCGCAGCTGGGTTCAGCTCAGATGTATGCCCTGAAAATAAAAAGGCCACATCCCTCACCAGGTCCCAGATCCCCTCAGGTTTTTTATATATAGCCACACTTTGAATATGTCCCAGTGATTCCCACGTATCCTACAAATTCCCCCCAAAACATGGTGGGGTAGCAAGCAATTTCCTGTTGGAAATTCTGCCTTCCTTTGGGTGCCATCTAACGCTGATCTTTATGTTTCTGTCAGCTTAACATATTATTTGGTATTCAATTTGGCAATAAAATTTTTATATACCAGGTACTGTGTATTACAGATACACAGATAGATACGTGCTTGTGTGTGTGTGAGTTCAGGTAAATTGCAATAAGAATTTTGTTACTTTGCTCATCAGGTTCAGCTCAGTTTTTCACAACTATAAAGCTTTTGCAAATCCTACCATGGAGAGAAACACATACACCGATTCTTATCAGTGCTAAAACTTCTTCAGTAAAGATGTTTTGGTTTCTTTTGCATCGAAATATTGACAGACACTGGTAGGAGAGCTGTGTATTGAAGTCCAACATTCCAAAGAAGGACTGAGCGTTCATAAATTATGTTTTTTGTTTCATTAGTCATGGACTCAACCATTCCTGAACACAGAAGGGTTTCAGCATGTTCTAGGACTTCAGCATATGCTTAAGTGCTGCGAACATAAATAGGAACTTGAATTGCTGGGTGCCACTAGTAAGGAAAATGCTAGTAAGGAGTGACTGTATTTCAGTGATGGCTTAAGTGGTCCTTTATTGCATTTTGCCAACCTCTCCCAGTGTCTCTGAGCTCAAGAATTTGGCATGGCTGTACTGATGATCCCTTCTTGCTGACTCTTCCTGGGAGACTGTTACATGCCCTCTGTATAGTTTTGGAAATTATCTTAATTTTATACCTAGAACACTGTCTTTGCAAACGTTTTCTCTCACAGTATGTGTTTGTGTTTGTCTTTCATACCTTTTCCTGGGTTTTTTGTTGTCCTTGCCATTTTAAAAGCAGGAACATGATTTATAAATGAAATTAATAAGCAAATCACCTGATGCTGAACTGATCCTGGATGTCACCATGCTTTAGACCTGATGCTTGTGCAAACAGAACATGGACATCTGGGCTGCTTCAGATTCACAGTCCCTCAAACAATATGGCCTTGGGATCAGTCCAGCAAAGGCTTTTTGTTCCTACGCATTTTTGGAGGATAGAGGAGTGTGTGGTTCTGGTACAATGTCTTATTTTCTGCTCATCAGGCTGCAGTTGGGTTTGTGACTACAATTAAAAGCAGTGGGCCAAGTCCCTCCAGGGTTTAACAGCCCTGAAGTCAATGGAGTTGCTCCAGTGATTAATTTGGCATTAAGCTTCTGGTCTGGTTTTACTCAGCTGCCCACAAGCCCGGATCTAAAGTATGTCTTTAGTGGACTTAAATTTATGTTTGAGAACGAGAAGACAGTCAAAGGGTTAAGATGCCTTTCACATCCAATTTCAGGCATTAAAGGCTGCAGAGTCTTCTGCACAGAAACAGGTTCTTCTACTTCTGTAAAGGTTATTTTTTGGCTCTCTGTGACTCTCTTACTGGGGTCTGGAGCACAAGTCTTATGAGGAATAGCTGAGGGAGCTGGGATTGTTTAGTCTGTAGAAGGGGAGGCTCAGGGGAGACCTCATTGCACTCTACAACTCACTGAAGGGAGGTTGTGAAGAGGAGAGGGTCAGCCTCTTCTCCCAGATAACTAATGACAGGATTCGAGAAAATGACCACAGGTTGGGCTAGGGGAGATAGAGATTAGATATCAGGGAAAACTTTTCCTCTCAAAGAGTGGTCATGCACTGGAATGGCCTGCCCAGGGAGGTGGTGGAGTCACCATCCTTGGCGGTGTTCAAGAAGCATCTGGATGAGGTGCTACAAGACATAATTTCGTAGTTTCATGGGTAGTATTGGTGATAGGAGGACGGTTGGACTAGATGATCTTGTAGGTCCTTTCCAAACTTGTGTTTCTGTGATTTCTATGATTTCTACTTCCCACAGAGGACATAGGATGCGGAAGATAGGATGCCTGAATTGTGTCAGTGCCTCTTAATCTCTCCTTGCTTGAGCCCAGCCACTACGTTTCCGACTTGTGTTGTGTGTTGTTAAAGCACAGTTTTATTTTTACCCCTCAGACAGCTGTAAAGAGCTGAGTGAGAACCTCCCAGGATTTCTTATAGCTGTAGTACAGATAGTCCCTGCCCCTTAAAAGCTTGAAAGTTAAAAAGCCAGGAGGGACAAGTGCAGGAAGGGAATGAGCCAGGGCTACAGCTTGTAGATGGAGGATTACACATTCCCCAGAGTGGCTTCTCCCTGCAGTTTTCAACCTCCTTGATTTTTCTTACCCACAGACTGAATTTCTCACAAGTCAAACCTCACAAGTTAATGTCTCACAATTCTTCTCCTTGCTAAAATTTAATGCATTTTCTTTCTTCTCCACAAAATCCAGACTTACTCCTGATCTTTAAGCAGCCAAAGCTGAATTTTTGAGCTGGGAGGAAAACAAGCCCTATCAAACCTACTCAATGGGTGTGCACCATTCTCCCCTTGCCCCTGTTTGGAAAGACAGAGCTGGAGGTTGGGCTCAGGGCTCCTCATATCATCACTGGGCTCTGCGGAGAGATGGGACTGTCCCTTGGTAAGCGACAACGTGAATGTGGTCCCTAAGGTGAGGTCATCCATCCCACAAGTGTGAGCGAGGGAGATCTGCAGAGAGGAGGAAAAGCTGACACAAACAGGGGATGCAGAAGGGAAGGGAGAGAACCGGTGGATGGGCAGGATTCCCATTTCAACTTTATCTATACAAGAAGTTTTTACTGCAGCAGCAGGGTAAACACAGCACATTTCCCTCCAGCATTTACACTGATATAAATGGGCTTTTTACCAGTTTTACTTTATTCTCTCATAGGCATGAAATTAAGCTACACAGGTATTAGGTACACATATACCAGTATAACTGTGCTCACAGTCTGAGGGGGGTTATACTGATTTAGCCACAGGGGGTTTTAAGCAGATTAAAGAAGTTAAAAGATGGTATTCAAACCATCACTGGTAATGTACATCGACTCTTAGCTGCAGTCTTTCTTTTATACATTTTCTGTACTGACACACTTACATGCACATGAGCTTTTGCACCTAAAGTATACTAATTTTCCTCTTTTTTTTCCATATTTTTCTCTTTTAACCACCAAGTGAAAAATCTGTGTAGCCTGCAGTTTAATTTTATTCCTCATCCCTTCTTTCTTTATAATTTGAAGATGCTTTCGTAGCTTCAGAGAAGTATAGCAATGATGGGTGGAAGGAAAATATAGAGTTCCTATTGCTCTGCTTTTTCAAACTCCCTCAAGTTCAGGCTATTTGCAGTGTGACTAAAAGAAATATGAAAAGTTGAAAGGTAAGCACCCAATTGAAGAAAAACATCATTTACTGCAACACAGTCATCGCTGAGAGTGCATCAGGGAAAACAGCATTTCCTGCCTTCTCACCAGCCCCACTTCGGGAATTAAATATTTTTCCAGTATTTCTAATTCCAGGTTTTGTTTTTTTTTTTTTTAAAAAATTATATATATATAAAAAGAAGGGAGATATTTAGGAAAACAAAGAAAGGAGGACAGATGGAGAAAAGCACAGCTGGAGAGCAAGAGGGGAGAAAGATGGCAAGAACAAAGTAAACGTGGAAGGAGGGAGTCAGGAGTAGAAAAGTGAGGTTTTGTGTGAAAATACAGCTTCAGTGGAAGGCAGAGGCCTGTGTAGCCAGTAAAGTCCAATCAGCCATATTGACCACCAAACCCAGCCGTGAGAACTATGATAAAAACTATACTTCCTGGTGACAGCGCTGTTGAAATTACTATATCCCTGAAAAAAAAAACCCTGCCACCCCCACCCAATTCCTTCCTCAGGAAAAAAAGCACCCCAAACCATTAAAGCAAAACAAAAAAGTTTTGAGGAATTAGTAACTCCTCAAAGAAGGAAAACCTACTCTTATGAAAGACCCCAATAACAATTTAAAGAAAACTGTCGGGTTCCCCATGCAAATCTCACCAGGTGCAGAAGGGATGGGGCCATGTGGGAAGGCAGAAGGCTGGTTAGAATTATAGAATCGTGGAATTGTCTAGGTTGGAAGGGACCTTTGAGATATCTAGTCCAGCCATCAACCTAACTCGGATTAAAAACCGTCACTAAACCATGTCACTAAGCGCTATGTCAGCCCATCTTTTAAATACCTCCAGGGACGGTGCCTCAACCACTGCCCTGAGCACTTCCAACTTCCCAGTGGGAAAGTGTTCAAAGGGCTGTGGAAGCTGATCAGTAGAGTTGGGTAGAGCCAGGTGTGCAGGACAGAGAGATGGATAGGTATGTGATGTGGGCGGAGGAATGGCTGAACACGGAGATGGCAGGAAAACACACTTCGTGTGACAGGGCTGGCAGGCAGGAAGGATGCTTTGGAAGTTCAGAAGACCTCTGGTGCAGCTCTTTGTGGTGTTGTCACCTTTCAGGTGGCCTTGGGTAAAGCACTTGCACTTCTACATGCTGGCGATAAGAGGGGTGCCATGTCTCAGTGGAAACTCTGGGGAGTCTGAAAGATGCTCATATTCTGTAGTAATAGGGCCCAGAGAAGCACCTCGGAGAAGAATTGGACACAATCTGTGGCCAGGACACTGCTGAAATTCTTTGCCGTAACATCCATTCCCCTCCAAATCTGCTACCTCACACCTTGTCCTGGTGATCCTCCACCCAGCCAAGGTTCAGACCAGCTCTCCCAGTGCACTGGTGTGTCTTCCTGCTTTGCAAACTTTGGACCTGCTATTGCCCTTGTCACTTCAGTGTTGTAGAGGTGGTTTAAAAAGCTTTCTGGGGTAGTTTTTCAAGTGGTGGTCATTTAGGTTGAACAAGAGGAGCCCAAAGGCAGGGCATCTCTGGACAGCTTCATCAGGGTGAGCGTGTCTCTGCAGAGAACCAGTGGGACGAATAGCAAACCATCTGCACCTTCACTCACTAATGGTCCAAACGACGCTAGGAGAATTCAGCACGTCTTTTTAGTCTTCAGAGATTGATAAACGTTTTCAATTTCAGTCTCCCGACAAAGTGCAGGTTTAGCTGTATCTCTCAGTGGCATCTGGACTATGAGCAGAGCCATAAAAACGGGGCATTTGAATGATCTTGCAAGAACATCCTGCTGGTTCAGCAAAGCTCCGAGGGATTTTCTCAAGTGACACCACTCCTAGTTGGAGTATATTTCCATTACTGTAGAAGAGACTTCTGCTGCTGATAATTGCCATGGTTGGTTCTGAGACAAGGTTGCACAGAGCCTTTGAGATAATGCCACAGTAAGTGTTTCATGAACACCAAAGATGGGGTAGATCAAAAACTGCTGGTGGTGGTCATGGCCCAGGACCCTCTGAATTTGGTGTAACTGTTCTCACTGAGATTTTCTTTTGTCTGGTGCATCCATCTGTCACCATTTGTCTTGGATCTTTGGTGTCTGGGTGGGAAATGGGGAAACTCTTATCACTAGGTACTTCCATTTGGGATGGCCAACGTGTCCACTGGTCATCTGTGGAACTTGGGACACAGGGACTCCCAGATAGGAGGGATGTTTGTCCAAAGCCTCCAGTTATGCCCTTTTCACACCTACTCTGACTGTCTCTTTCTGGCTCTGTCAGCCTACACGAAGGCGCCAACTTCCAGGCCCAGTCTGAAGGCACGTGCCCCCATTTGGATCCGGTTGCCTTCCCCCTTCTTTTCTCAGTGGGTCCTACCGAACTCCCTCCCCAGTCCTGGATCCAAAAGAATAATGGCTTTATGTAGCTTGTAAAATTCTATTATCTCTGTATTCAAAACTCAACAACTGGGAAATGGCTGTAATAAGCGTGTTATTAAGCGTGTAAATACACTTTAACTTCAGACCTCCAAAGGAAGTCTCTTGCTGTCTTCCTTGCTGTTTTCCCTCCATGTTTTCACCATGTGGTTGGATTTCATGCATATACCTGCTTTCCCCTCTCTCCTTGGCTGGCGTGCTGTCCCATTTGACATGGAAGATGCTCCACTCCACTGAGCTTACCATGGAGTTTCCTGGAGAACTCGGAGTCTTCGAGGGAAGCCAGGTACCTGGTAAGGATGGGGGGCTTGGAGAAGGGGGGAAGAAGGCTGGGGTGGGAAGGGAGGGGAGGAAAACATTAAAAAAAAAAAAAAAAAAAAAAAAAAAAAAAGCAAAGGACATTCTTCTT
>VXBJ01004241.1:695481-713622 GCA_013400055.1 Nycticryphes semicollaris
TATTTTTTGGGGGGGGGATCTGCCTGCATTTGTGCATGTGGTGGTCTTTTTCTGGCTGTGAATGGGCAGGAGGGATATTTTGGTGTGTTTGCAGGGCATCGAAGGCTCGGCTCTTTCGGAGTTTGCAGGGTTGGGGGGATTGAGGGGGTGGTGTACGGCCCACAGAAGGGTTTACACGCTCATTAGAGAGCGCCTGGCAGTGAGCAGGCCTGTGTGCTTATGTGTTTTCCTCTCTCCCTGGGTGCTTACGCTTCAGGCGTCCGTGTGTGTTGCGTTCGCAGATGCCACGGGCCAGATCCTCAGCCTCACAGAAAGCGGCACCAGAAATGGGGCAATTTATACCCGCTGCAGCTCCAGTCCCTGGCCCCAGGCTTGAGGCGGTGGAGCACGGAGGGGGGGAAGAGGGAGAGATGTGTGTGAGCTGAGATGCCACCCCAGACCACGAGAATGGATTAACTTCCAACCCAGAGCAAGACCTTCTCCCATCCTCTCCGGCCCCTCTCCCCCAGCCTTGTTGCCTCACGTTTGAGGCGAGAACTATGGGGGGCTGGGGAGGTGGGAACGCGTGTGCGTGTCTATTTGGGGAGGGAGCGCTCCGAGGGGAGGGGGGCAGTGTGGTGACACACTCTGCTCCCAGATGTGATACCAGCGATAATTTCAATTTTATGCCTTTGTTATGGCTTTAATCACTTTCTTTATGCGTTTTGTTCCAGCGATCAGGGAGAGACACCTGATAGGCAAAAAGGATATCAGGGGAACAATTTTTATTTGGAATGTGGTGAGAAGTCTAATTAGAATTTGAATTCTGCTGAGCCTTGAAATGGTCGGTACTTTATCCTGATCGCCTTAGATATTGTTTCGAGTCAATCATCTGTCATAGTGCGGCACGCTGGAGAGAAAGGCTCTCCATCCAGCCTGGTCTCTCCGTCGGGCTGGGGGCTGCTGGTGGGAAAGGGGAGGGTGACGGGGAGGGAGGGCAGTGGACTTTGCTCTGCCACATCGGTCTCCCAGGAGGAAGCACAAAGAGAGAAAACACTTGGTTTCCCTCTCTGTTTACTCCTAGCCCTGCCGTGGGGTGCTACCCGCTGGCCCCCTTCTCATCATCCCAGGGCTGTCCCCTCAAAAGAGGGGGAGGAGGGAGAAGAGGATGGTGTGTCAAGACAAATGTCCCCCCAGCTGCTGTCTGGGAGAGGAGCATCCTCTCAGAGATAGTCCACGTGGCTCAAGAGGGTTTTGCTGCTATCCTTGCTGTACCGCTTAAATGCTCTGGAGGGTCAGTTCTCACAGGCAGCCAGGCAGCTAGAAAAGATGGATGGATGGATGGATGGATGGATGGATGGATGGATGGATGGATGGAAGGATGGACAGGTGTGGATGGGAATGGCCCTCCGGATGGATTTACATGGGACAGAGGTAGAGGTGGCCCAATCCAGTGAGATATAGGGATGGATGGAGCACTTAAGAAAGGCGAGAGTGGAGATGGACGTGCCTCATCAGAGAGCATGCTCACGACAGGGATTATTTCAAGCTGTCCACAGACTCGGGTTGATCTTACTCCATTCGTGGTACCAGAACAGAAGAGAAAGTGGGAACCTGGGAACAAGGCACTCAGCAACTTTCAGAATCATTTCATCTTGAAACTCCGTTCTTAATAGTTTTGGGTTTGTTTTTTTTTTTTTTTTAAAAATGACACTACAAACCCATTGAGAGCCTTAGTTTTTCAAACCTAAAAGCCACTCTGAAGTTCACCAGGACAACCTGAATGATTCTATTGCCAGGAACATCTTTTCTCCTGCCTCTGGTCCGCAGTGCCTCCCCCTGGTGAGCCTGCAGCCCTCAGTCCTGGTGGAACTGCTGCAGCACCGAGTCTGAGATGAGCTGTGCAGTGGTGTGATCCCTGCTGCGAAGGAAAAGGAGGTACACAGGCAGGGGCTGCAGCGTGATCTATGTACCAAGAGAGATGAACTGAGGAGAATCATGAACAATAGAATCATTCCAAGATTCCTAAACTTATTGAAATTGATGGTAAAGTCTTTATTCTGTGCTGGCCTTATGCTTTGAGATGGTAGCTCGTTCTGTATGCAACGTAAACGTCTGAAACATGAAAAGATGCAGGCTTGGTTTGGCTGCTGAAGAAAAGACAGTTGAAGGTTTTGCCTTCTTGAGAGAAGCAGAAAACGACCTGGGACTGGGGGCTAATTAAAAGAGTTGCAGGCATCATCAAAAATTTGCAGCCAGGAAAGGCATTCGAGTTGTTCTTTCTAAAGTGTCAGCATTAGGTTTCCGAGCTGATGTACTGAGATGGGTGTAGGCAGCTCCTGCCTTCGTCAGCTCCAGTCCAGGCTGCCTGCAGACTCAGGCAGACGTTGCTGTATGGTCAGGTCCCCTCTTTAACAAATTATTAGGGCAATACTTACCCCACCCCCTTTTTTCTTTTTTTTTCCCCTTTTCTTCCCCCCCGCCCCTTTTATTTCTCTTTGTTTTGTCTTTTTCCTCTTTCCTTTTTTTAACACTGAGAAAGTTGATAACCTCAAAGCTCATTTCTAAGGACTCATGGATGAGTCCCTTCATAGTCATGTTGTCAACCATGGAAGGTCTGAGGCAAAACCAACCTTTCATTTACACTCCAAAAATGCACCTAGGTTTGCAAACAGAGAACAGCAGACATTAAATATGCCAATATATTTGTAATCAGGGACATGGTTTAGTGGTGGACTTGGGTTGGGTTTAGGGTTGGGTTTATGGTCGGACTCAATGATAGAAAGGTTTTTTCCAACATAAGTAATTCTATGGTTCTACTATTTTTCGGCCTAGTTTATGACTCCCACTAGACCAGGTTGCTCAAAGCCCCATCCAGCCTGGTCTTGAACCCCTCCAGGGATGGGGCATCCACAAGTTCTCTGGGCAGCCCCATAATAATATCGTGTATTCCAATGACCCGACCTAAAACAACAGAATCCCCCAATTCCTTGTGAACACTGGGTTCCAGATCGGTGCTGGATCCTCCATATCTGGGCTGGAGCCAAGGTCCTTAGGGCTGGGCAAAGCTCTGTTGACTCAGGGGAGCTCAAGAGGTAATGCTGGATGGGGGGACAGTTTGCAAGGTAGAGTGCTGATTCTCAGCCTTGATTGTCACTGAACTCAGGTCCTCATGGAGTGTTCTTTACCTGACGAAGGGATCCTTATGCATCTCAGGCCTTGTTCATGCCCAAGTGTCAGCTGGTGGATGTTCAACAGTTCTTGATGGCTCTCTGGTTTTTGTAGCCTGCTTTGCAGCCCACAGGACAACAAGGAAAGGCTGGGAATAAGTGAAAGTTGGGTGGGAATGACTACTGTAAGCACTTCCAGCACAGGTTGTGAAAGGACTCAGGTGTGCAGGAGAAGAACAAGATCCAAAAGGCCGGTCTCACTAATTTAAATCTCAATTGACCTTGCCTGTTCTTTCATTGTGATACTCCGAATGACCACTTTCTTCTTCTTTCTGGGCATGGGGTGCAGGAGTGTTTCAAAGCAGAATCAGGCCCAAAAGCTGTCTTTCAAAAAGCTCAGCCTATATTATCACTACTGTTGTCACTATTACCGTTTGCCTCCCAGCACCACTCAGAACAAAGGCCCCGGTTGTGCTGAGCGCTGTGCAAATGCACTGGGAGAAAATAAACAAAGGCACACTGACTGGCCAGAGTTTCCATGAATGTGATAGAGCCAGGAAAAGAAACTAAACCTCCAGCTTGCACATGCTAAGCCACGGATGGCTGTTGTGTGCCTTCAAGCATTTTGAGCAGGACTTTTGAGTCATAGCTATACCATGCTGAGAGCTTGTCCATCAAAGCACTGCTGCCTAATGCCACACCACCAGTGGTGGGAATGGAGAATCCAGCAGGAACAGATTGAACTGGTTGTTTTGGGGTCCCTGCTGCAATTTCAGCCCAGCTCCAGTTGGGGCATCCCTGTGAAATGCTCCCAGAGTTGCCACCCTTTCAGGTCTCCTGCGACTCTTGGCCAGACAGATTTCAGTGTGCTTTTTTACTGGCTTGGGAAGGTGGGATAACCCCAAAAAGTCTGCCCTCATTAGCTGGAGCCAGGAGGTTGGCTTTTGACTGTATTTCTCTGACCCTCTGTCTTTCCTTCCCTGTTCTTTCATGTCTTTAGCCTTGTTCAAGGGAAGTGTTGCATTTTTTTTTTCCCTAAGTCTCAGCCTCCGCCCTAATTTTTCTCCTGCCCTGATTATTTCCACAGGTATTTTTCCCCTCTCACTGCTCCTGAACACTCATGCACATTTCCACCTAGATTGACAGCTCTGGCTGCAGTAAATTCTGGCCAAAATGACCTTAGCCTTTTCAAAAGGCAAAGTTGAGAGGCTGGACTACACCCAGCTGCCCTCAAAGGCAGAGAGTTGCCCAGGACCAGCCTCAGCCCAACCAGCCCAGCCAAGGGGACATGATTTCTGGGTTCAATCAACAGGAAGGGACCTTCTCGGAAGAGATTATCAGAGAAGTGTCTTCTGAGAGAGAAGCAAAGAGCAGAGCATCTGGACTCTACCCTTTGTGGGTTCTTTGGGGGATACCACACGAAGCCACACTCCAGTGCACTGCCTGCTGTGAGGGGAGACAGGACCCAGAGGAAAGTTCAGGGAACCGAGTGCTGCATATTTCCCTTCCCTACCAGCAGCAGCCCCCATGTCTGTGGCTCAGCCCTGTCTTCTCTTCTATCAAGCTGACATCCCTGGGGCCCTAGAGTCTTTTCCCTAATCAGCCCATTTCCCCTGGCTTAGTCCTGGGAGGACGTGGTGCTCGCAGGCTCGAGGTGTCTCTATCATTGTCTGTCAGGTGAAGCCCTCCCTAAGCGCTCCAGGAGGCCTTTCTTTATTTATTTTTAAAATTCCCCTGAGCCTACGAAGGTCGTTTGAACAAATTGGAGCCGACAGACATTAGCTTGGAAAAAAGCCCATTGCACCACGATAAACTCCATTTAAAGAGAGGCAAAAGTGCCAGGCAAGGAAGGAACAAACGATGAGAGATTTGTCACTGTTACTGTAAGCTGGGGAGGTGAGATTGTCAGATCTGGCCTCACCTTCTCCCATTATGCATTATCAGACATTCCAGCGTTGCTATTTCCACTGCAGTGGTTCCTGTGGGTGCAAATGGGCTGCACTGGGATGTCGTGTAAGGCCACAGGGAGAGCCATTCCCAGTGTCAAGGACACCACACAGGCAGATTAAGTTGGTGAGCCATACCCATGGTGAAGAGGAGGGGGAAACCGAAGCCCAGAGATGAAGCACTTCACCCCAGGTCACACAGAGAATTACCACCTGAGCTGCAAACTGACCTCCCTCGGACTACTCGTGTCCCCCTTCCAGTCCCCAGTCCTTGAGCCTGTGTTGCATCTGTCTGTGCGCTCAGGTGTCCGTGGGGAGATGAACGTGGTTCTACACCTCGGTACCTACCACAGCTGGGGAACACAGCACCACCACAGCTCCCAGCCCGTTTCCCTCTGAGGGCACAAAGCCAGATGCCTCAGCCTGGGTGCTGAGGTTTGTCCTTCGGGGACATGTGTCACAGAGGTAAGCTGAACAAGCCACGGGCCATTGTCAGCTCTTCTGCAAGGGATCAGGGATGTCACCTTCCTTTCAGACAGCAGCCAAAAGAGCTGCCTGATGGGCAGAAGGAGACTGGAGGGGGAGCAGTCAGATGTATAAATCTTAGTCCATACAACTGCTGAGGAAACCTGTGCTCTGTCCAAAGATATATCTTAATGCCTCCCATTCAATTTGCACTTGGTTTCTTTATGCTTTTCTTAGTGTCCTTGAAGCAAAGGCAATTGGTTTCTCCTCTCCTCAGGGCATCATGTGGGATCCAAGTGACTCCAGCCCCCCACGGAGCCGCAGCAGTTGCCAAGTGTTCTGGCAAGGCTGGATCACATCTCAGAGAAGAGCAGACCTGGGACTGTCACGCTTACCTGGCCAATTTCAGGCCAGGGCTCCCTCTACCCCACAGCCAGGTAAGATATGAACTTCTCCAACTAGAGATTGGTAAGATCAGAAGTGGGAAGAAGTGACGAATATACCTTGCAGGTAAGAACTGAGCCGTGCTCTCCCTTACACCTCCTTTTCTTGGAGTCCTGCAAAAAAACCAGAAAAGAATAGCAGTCTTTGTGCTTGCAGAGCATCACAGCAGATCAGCCCAGGCCACTTCCCAATGCAGCGAGCCCAGACTCAGCACTGAAGAGAGAAGCACAGAATCACAGAATGCTATGGAGTTGGAAGGGACATCTAGAGATCATCTAGTCCAACCCCCTGCCACAGCAGGGTCACCCAGAGCAGGTCCCACAAGAACATGTCCAGGCAGGTTTGGGATGTCTCCAGAGAAGGAGACTCTGGGCAGCCTGTTCCAGGGCTTTCCTCAAAGGAAAGAAGTTCCTCCTCATGCTTAGATGGAATTTCCTATGTTCCACAGCAGGGTCACCCAGAGCAGGTCCCACAAGAACATGTCCAGGCAGGTTTGGGATGTCTCCAGAGAAGGAGACTCCACCACCTCTCTGGGCAGCCTGTTCCAGGGCTTTCCTCAAAGGAAAGAAGTTCCTCCTCATGCTTAGATGGAATTTCCTATGTTCAAGTTTGTGCCCGTTCCTTCTTGTCCTGTCATTGGGCACCACTGAAAAAAGGAAAAAAAAAAAGAAAGAAAAGACCTTCTAGAATCAGCTGAGTTATAAATAGTGTCTGGGTAACCAGACTGGGAAATGAGGAGTGTCTTGGCATGGTTACTACAGTAACAGTCACCATCTAGGCAAAATTGTCAGCTACAGGAGAGCTGTTCCTAACTAATACCCCTCAAGATCAAGAGAGGTCCCCGGTCCCGGGAGGAACGGTTGGCTGGGAAGAAAGCCCTGCCCACGTACCCAGCTGTGAAAAGCAACCAGGAAGGTCTCTGCTGCTCACCCCTGGCCCTGTGCCCAGCACAGATCTGTGCCAGGAAGATGGAAAGCAATGCTCTGCATGAGGTTCTTCCACAGCATGCAGGCAAGCTCTCCAAAACCACCACCGGCTCTGGGTGCACTGTCCCTCTGCAGCACTGGCATAAACGGGGTGGCCAATTTACTATGCATGAGAGATTTCTAGTCTTGGCTGGATCTACAAGGACCTTTGGTCTGACAGTGAATGGTGCAAACCTCAACTTTCTGCGTTTGGGCTCCCTGCCCAGCTTTATGGTTAAGCCTTACAGCAATGTCTTTCCCGCTGCCCGGTTTCTCTCTTGGAAGCAAAGATCGTGATTCTGCAGTGCTGCAGTTAAGACCAGTTTGACCTTTCCCTGTCATGTGGATGCCTGGGTGAGTCAGAGGGGGCTCGGCAGAGATGGGCAGCGTCCTGGCACCACAGAGACAGCCAATCTAGCTCCTTCCTTGTACCCTTCCACCTACTACCTCCTCAAGGCTTGCTCTCCAGCTGTGCCTGCACCCTCAGCAAGGTCAATTTTATGTTTTCCCTCCAATTTGTACCTGCTTACCATCCATCCACACTGCAAATCCTGCTGCTCAACCCTGAATGACCTGTTTGGCCAGCCCCTGGTGATCTCTGGCTGTGAGACCTGGCTCACCCCACACTGACCTTTGAGGCTACCTCCCTCTGCTTTGCTGTGGCTTCAGAAATCACTTAAGCATGAAAGGCCTCAGCATGGGAAGTCCACCAGGGCAATCCTGCCCCAAAACCCTGTGTTCTTCATCTCTTACCCCTATTGCAGCCTCTTTCTACTGAACCATCCTTTTGGGCTTATGCATCTCAGTCCTGCATAAAGCAAAGCGTCTAATTTTCTGTGTGAGTCTCAGGTTGGATGATAGGTCTGGCCCTGTTTGTTTTCAGCATTTTTTTGGTCAGTGGCTGTCTTTGCTTTGGGATGCCAACTGAAGGACGGGAGATTTAGATGAGATCTTAGAAAGAAATTCTTTGCTGTGAGGGTGGTGAGACCCTGGCCTGGGTTGCCCAGAGAAGTTGAGGATGTCCCCATCCCTGTAGGTGTTCAAGGCCAGGCTGGATGGGGCTTTGAGCAACCTGGTCTGGCGGGGAGTGTCCCTGCCCAGGACAGGGCGGGTTGGAACTGGATGATCTTTAGAGTGTCTTCCAACTTTAACCATTCCATGATTCTATGATTCTGTGATACGAGACATGGGACATGAAGTCCCGGTCTTGCTTACGGCTGATATTTCTGGTCTGTCGGTAAAAGCAGAAGGAAATGATGGCTCTATTGCTGCTCCTAAACCTTAGCTATGAAATAGTCACAGGGGCAAGCAGAGTCAAGTCATTGAACACGTGTTGTGGAAATGTTTCAATTTCAATATCATTTCTATATGGGATGATTGCAATGGGGTTTCCTGCAGAACATGTGTAGGAATTAGAAAGTCTTTTTCTATCAGATTCCTTCAGTTTTCTAATGCACATTTTTGTTGGCATTATTTTGGAAACATTTTTGTCCCCCAGTAAGAAGACTGTTCAGTCAACTTAGGTTACAGATATGAGTTTTAATAGTGGAGTAAAATACGATGGAAAACAGAACAGGTTTCTTTTGACGGCAGTGCTTTATGCAGATTTGACCTTTGGGGAAAGAGGAAGGTTGTTTTGTAACCAAAAAATTATCTTGCCAAAAATGTTGCCCTGGTAACTGAGGCTGTAGAGAGGAGCCTGGATCCTTATGCTGCCCATTAAAGGGAATCTGACTCTGGAGAGGAAGAGGTAGACCCTGGAGAGGGGCTAGGGATATTGGAGGGGGAGGAAAGGTGTGAGATGAAGAGGCATGGGGGGTTTGAAAGACTGATAGGGGCACAGAGGGTGTGGGAGGCAGCAAAACTGGCTGGGGCTGCTTGGCAGCATCAGCAACGCATGGAAGGTCTCATGCAATGCCTTCTCCAACAGGCAAGGGTGTTTTGAGATTCCCCCCTCACACAAGTCCCAGCCACCCCTTGCTGCAGCAAAGAGCATTTTCTCAGCATCCCCTTCCCTTACCCCCTAACCATACTCATCCCACACCAGCCTTCAGTCCCCACCTTCAGCCCCCACCTCACCAGTAATGAGGGGGACCCTGTGCTCTGCCTCTCCTGCTTTCCTGTGCTTCCCTCTGGATCCCAGCAACAAGTTTAATTGGAAAAAACCAAGGCTGACTTGGAGGCAAGGCAAGGAGGCAGGGAGAGCCTGTGCCAGCTGACACCATGATCGATTACCTGGAACTCCACCTGACACTGAAATTAGGGTTTTTTAATGATAGGCCGACTCTCCCTGGATGTGAAATTCAAATGATCTCCAAAGCTTCCCTGCGACCATCACTCGCTGCACGCAGTGGTACACGCCACATGCAGGTACTTTGTCTCTGTCACCGCTGAAAGGACATTGTTATTACCAACAACTCTTTGTATTAACCAGTCTCCTACCTAATAGACAACACTTTACGTTCTGCACCGTTACCCAGTCAGGGCTGCTGTGTGCCTGAGAGACACATGCTTCCCCCCGGCTCCCCTGGGGCAATGGAAAGCCAGTGCTTAAAAAAATGAGACACCAAAATGGAGGATGCGCACACACCTTGCTCCCCCCCCACACACACGCCCACTCCCCAGCTCTCATGTTGCAGGGGGGAGATTTTCCTTGGCAGTGCTCATTTCAGCTGCAGGCCCGTAGCACACACTGGTGGGGCAGTGGGTGGTCGTGTTGGGATGTGTGGAGATGCTGGTCAAGAAGGCAGAAGGAAATTTAAGTTTCCTTAAGATGAGAGGGGGGGTTTTTTCCTCCCACCGACATCTTTATCCCATCCCAGGGGCAAAACTGGGGGAGACAATACTCCAGGAAGTTTTCCCCATCTTTATCCTTGAGCCATCAAGGAACTGCCTGCTGGGCTGGTACCTTCCCACACCCAGAGAAGGTGCCATTGCTGAGCCCTCATGTATCTTGAAGCATTTACAATTCTGTGGAGGGATTGTCACTGCTGGTGGAGGTTGTTGACCAAGACATAGTCCCCACCTTTCTTCTTGACCATCCCTTGACCACTTTTGCCTGGCCCTTGGGACTGGTGTGACTGGGATAGGAGACCTGGGGCCATTCTGTGGCCATTACCTGGGCATATTGACTCTCTCTTCTCATGGGAGATGCCAAGCAGAAGGACCTTTTTTTTCTTCTTGGGCAAGGAGGGAAAGGAAGGAAAAAAGAGAGAAAAAAAATCTGAAATAATTTGAATACAGTAGAGACAGCGATAGCCTGTAGACAACCATGCATTGAGATTTCCTACATCTCATTGTTGTACTGAATGAATATTTGGCAAACTGCATGGGGAGAACATTTCCTAGCACAGAGAGTAATTCCACTCCAGTTGTAGAGTCCTCTAACACCACTGAGGAAGACATCATCACCAAAGGGAGCCTTTGGCCGTATCATACAGTGCCAACAGGTTGGAACACAGATTCTAGAGTGGTGGAGATGCTGGAGGGAAAAGGGAAAGGCCTTGCCTCCAAAAGCATTCACTGCACATTCAGTTCCCCCCCGCCATGAGAGGCGTTGTGAGGAGGTTAGATTGGGACACCAACTGTTTCCAGCTCCGGCAGGAATTGCTTTGGGCTGTGTTGAATGAGAAAACCTGGGCACACGTGGTTCTGGAGAGAACTGCAGGAAGCTATAATTCAGACCTTCTGGTTTGCTTCACCAAGTGAAACCCTGGGCAATGACACTGACATTTTTCACAGGCTGACCGCTGCAGTGCCCATTTTTTCCTTCAGGTAGGTATTTTCTCGGGTATATTTAGCAATATAACCTAAGCAGCCTCATTTTTTCCTGGGTTAAGAGGTGCTTCTTGGTTTTGGTAACGTGGATATCTTTGATGAGGAAAAATGCCCCATCCCTGGAGGTGTTTAAGGCCAGGCTGGATGGGGCTTTGAGCAACCTGGTCGGGGGGAGGTGCCCCTGCCCATGGTTGGAACTTGATGATCTTTAAGGTCCCTTCCAACCTGAACCATTCTATGATTCTATGAAACGCTACATGAGTTGCCATTGGAAAAATCACATATTCTCCCTGTGTCTCAACTCTCTGTCTTCATTTTACCCATATTGTTGAAGATTGCTTTACCTTCAGTGAATGCTCAGCACCATGCAACCCCATGGTTGCAATCTCAGGTGCCTTCTCTGTCCATCCCTTGAGGCATTTATTCAAGAAAGTTGGGCACCTTGGGTCTGGGAGGGGGTCAGTGGTAGAGCTGGTGTTTGTTATTTAAAGGCTTACAGTTGTGTGAGAAGTGTTGTGAGGACAGTGCCTTGCTTTACTGGTGCATGGGATGTTTTCACCCTCTACCACCCCAAACCAGTCCAGGAGAGCCACTGGTGACATTGGTAGCCCTTGCTGGTTGTCCTCTGAGCGAGGTGCCGGTGGGAGCTGAGCAGAAAGGGGACGCATGCGGACAATGTTCCCTGCTTTCCTCCATCGCCCGGTGAGCAGCCCCTAATCTGAGGGGCGTGCCAGTATTAATGCCTTTAATAACGACGGATCAGATTGTATGAAGAGTTTTAATTGATGTCTATATCCCTGGAAACATAAAAACAGCCATGCAAACGTCTTACCACTATTATTTTATCAAAGGTTTTGACGTGGCTGCTGCATAGGAGATGTCAGGGAAAAAATTCATGTCTGCAAGGCACAAACAGGCGAAGTAATGGGATATAAATCAAAAACAGTGAAAGGGGAAAGTGGTTAGTCACAAGATCATAGAGTTTTCACTACGAGGGAGAGCAGTGAATTCTCAATACAGGCAGCAGAATTCATTCATTCCCTGGTGCCATCAGCCCTTTCTCTCCTCACAGTCCCCAGCACAGGCGCACCCCTCTGCCCCCAGAGCTCACAGTCCTGGGCAAGGGCTGACCATCTTGGAGGTGCCTGTCTGGTCAGGTCCTTATAAGCCATTTCTCTTCCTTTCCCCTGCCACTTGTACAGAAGGCATGGAAACAGTCCAAAAGCAGAGTTAGAAGTAGCACCCCCTGCTCTTTGGCTGGTCAAGATTATAATTAACCCTTTAGCAGGTCTGCTTGGCTTGCATCACTTGGTGGTCTACAAACACCCTCATTAAGTATAATTTCCTATAGAGAGAGGACAAACTGAAGTATGGGAGACAAAAGGGGGCTGATGGGTTTACTCCAGGCTGGTGGCAAAGAGGAGGAAGGAAAGCATGAGTTCAGCTCACCTTGTTTGCCCTAGAGTAACTTTGGGACACTACAACGCAACGCCAGTGGATCAGCTGCAGACCTCCTGTTTCTCAGTGACTGATGACATGGATGGCATCAACGCAAGATCAACTTGTAAAGGTCTCATAGGCGGTTCTTGGTTGCCTTGGCCCACTGGCTAAGCTCTGTAGAGTTCTGGCAACCAAGAACCGCCTATGAGACCCTCACAAGTTAATCTCAAATTGATGCATTGCAATCACTATTTCTGCTAGCCAGTGTCCCATGGGGTGTTGGTCTGTGGTGGGAAGACATTGAAAGTGGCCAACAGCTGGGAAGGCATGAGTACAGTGTGATTAGTTCTGGACAGGGTGCTGGGCCCTCTTGTCTAGGGTGTGCTTTTGCCAAGAAAGGTTGGACCAGATGATCCTTGAGGTCCCTTCCAACCTGGTGTTCTGTGATTCTGTGAAGTGACTGCTTTTTCCAAGGCACTGCTGAGAAGAAGCTTGCAGCATGGCTTCCTTGTCCAGTTGCTTGGGTTGCAAACATAAAACCCTGGAGAGGAGGGTAAGGTGGAAGGAGGAGAGAAAGGGAGGAGAGGATGAAAAGGAGGAAAAACTGGTGGATAAAAAGAAATTTGAAAAAAAGTAAGTGAAATATTCAAACTGGAAAGTGATATTATAGAAAACTGCAGGGAACACGCTTGAGTGCATTCAAATTTATTCAAACTCTGCGTCTGACATTGATGAATGCAACAGCTTTTTCCACAATATGTAGAGCGCACAGGGCATTTAGGATTGCAGCATCCCTTTCACTGCAGCTGTCTGGGGGCCTGTTCTGAGCGCTGTGGAGACCCCTTCTCTGGGCCCTGATGTGTGCCCCCCCCTTCCCCTGAAGAAGAGGCCAGGAAGCCATTTGGGAAGGAAGACAAAAACAAACAAAAAAGAAGGATTTCAGCAAAAGATGAGGGAGGAGAGATTTCAAGGCTAATCCAACCTTACTGTGCGTGAGGTCTTCATCTTGTGGCAGGACCCAGTTTCTCCTCTAGTGGTGGTGGAAAGTCCTTCCCAATCCTCCCAACACGCATGCATCCATAGGAGGAGAGATATATCAGGATGCACAGAGAAGTCATTGCCTTTCTGTAGGTTCTATAAAAACATTACCTTCTTTCCTGCTAGCAAGCACCAGTGCAAATCCACTTGGCAGGCGGGGACATCAAGATCCTGTTCGCTCTGGATGAGGGAGAGGAGATCATCCTCTCTTTCAAAAAGGATCTTGTGGCTCTGGCCCAACATAAGACCACGAACCAGTCATCTTCCTGCAGAGAGCACTCTTGCCCACTCTTTGCACGCCACAGTGGTGGGCTGGCACCCCGAGTGATGACTTCCACGCTTTCCTCAAATTTCTCCTTACTTTGGGAACTGTAGCAGCTTTTAGGAACAGCAGAGTCCAGAAGAGATTGAGTCAACAACCACCTGCAACTGTTTATCTATAGATTCCACGTTTGCAGGGTTTCTTTGTGGGGGGAAAGGATGGATGGAGCTGTCTTTCCCACGGATGCTCGTGTGCATACCCACCAGCGTGCCCAGTACATATTGCACTCCAGCTTTCTCTTCCACTGCTGTATCTGGACAGGGAACATCTGTGCAGACTGACAGCAAGGCAAGGATTTCCCCACGTATTCCTTGTGATGTCAAAGGTGACAGAAAGCTGGGAGGTGGCCTGGGGGTCCTGGCACCCTCAGCTGCATGCAACACCTGTGCAGAAGGTGAGATTCCTTCCTTTCTAGTCTCTCTTCCCATTCTTCCCATGAATACTTGATATTCTTATAATTTTTTTTTTTTGATGTCTAAGGATTTTATACTTTCATATTGGAAAATGTTTGATGTGTGGGATATGGGGAGACCTGAGTTCAACTCCTGGATACACTACAAAATCCTTGCGTGGTTTGGGTCAAGTCATATCAGCATTGCAGGCTGAATTTCCCACCTGTGATGTAAGAACAAGTATAGCAGGCTGGTTGTTTTTTTAAACAAGAGATGTTTTTACAGTGCTGTCATCACAGGCTTTCACATTTTCTACAGAGTCTTTCTGCTGCTGTACTATATATAGCACTTATAATTTCTGGTTTAGACTGTTTTGCCTCTCTTTTCCTTCTCAAATTTCACCTCAGCTGTGTTACCGTGACTCCATCTTTTGCTCAGGTGCAGATCACTGTGTTTGGCACATGAAGAAATTTGGCCACTGGTCCTCCATGATCCCAGTGAGGAGCTGCAAAACAGGTTTTTTCCTGCCATTTTCTCTCCAAGGCCCTGTACTACTCCTGGCCAAAGTGACAGCACACATATCCATCTCGGCCCTAGTAGTTTGACTACCAGAGCAAGCACGTGGGAGAGGAGCCACTTTCTGGGGCAGCACCAAGTGGCAGGGTCCACCCTGTTGTGTACTGGGATGCAGCTGTCCCCCAGAGCCACAGCTGGACCTACATGGAGACAGTGGGAGCCTGACCAGAACCCCACCAGAGGTTGGTATGTGGGGATCTTCACTTGGGCCCTGTTGTAGAGATGGGCTGGATAGGAAGGGTGGTGGAGCTGTGCTTCAAGGACACAGGCATGACAGGCTTCAGATGGACAAGGCAACAAAGGAGTCCACGTTTGAACCTATTTCAAGTTTAGGTTTTATTTGGCCCGTTGCTTTGATCAAGGACCATTTCTAAGTCTTTAGGAAGAGCTTTGATTCGGGGCAGTCTCAGAAAGCAATTTAGACCAAGGCTGAACAGTCAAAAAGAGAATCAATTTGACTAAGTAAGAACCAAGAAAGTCCACTGCGTCCCAGCAGTGGGACATCCTCATAACATCTCCCTTGGGATGGCCTTGGGAAAAGTACATGCCACCTTGCTGTGTCTCCAGGAAAGAGCAGCATCAATGAAGCCCCTTCTCCCTCATTGATCTGTCCATGGATGGGCTGAGAAGGGGCTACTGGCCCAACCACCATCCTTGGGGCTGGAAAGCATCCTACTCATGAGGTCCAAGAAATGGCTTGGGGGGGTGTTGTGTGCTGTGGCCTGACAGGGGAACCAAGAGCTTCTCCCTCTCTCGCTCGCTCTCTCTCTTTTTTTCTCTTTAGATCGTCGTCATGGTGTAAACAAACAAGCTAAACTCTATGAGATTTACAGTGCCCAGCTTCGGTGGCTTCCAGTGCGGCGCAGTGAGATATTTCTGTACAGGCAGGCTAAGCACTTTCCATTTTATACCTCAGCGGCTTTATAGCATCTTAAGGATTTCTGTGCATGCCTGGCTTCACTCAGAGGGAAAAAAATCAAGCTTGTAAATAAATACTAAATATATATGAACAAAAAAGACAGAAGGGAAGAGAGAGGGACACAGGCACGCACACACACTCACCCGCACTGGCAGAGGGATGCAGAGATAGACAGGGCTGAATGGGAGATGGAGAGACAAGAGATAAAAAAGGGAAGAGCCAGCTGAGCAGCAAGCTGAGGATGGGCTCTCCTCCACCACAGCCAGATGGAAAGAAAACAAGCCAGAACAAGCAGCTCACTGGCAATTTGGGGAATATTAATTTCCCATCGGGTCAGGTTAATGGCTGTGCCTGAGGTTAAGCTGAAGGGGCAGGAGAAGGAGCCCTGGTCCGTTACTGGCCACTCAGCCCAAAATCACGCACCCCTGTTGGGCTGTTACCCACGTCCTCTGCCCCCTCCTAGTTCTGTCTCTCTGCTGCTTGACAAATACTCATTTGATAAATACTCCCCACAGCCAGGTCTATGCCTGACCCCAAACCAGCATCAAGCTCTCAGGGACCAGAATGCTTGGCTCTGTGGTGTTCCAGCACTGGTGGTGTCCCCCCCTGGCATGAGCCACTCTCCTGCACTCAGGCCACAAGGAACTGGAGCAGCAATTTTCTTTCCTCCCGTTTGGGTGAGTAACTGGGTTTTCTCTCTCCAGCCCCATTGCTTCTCTTATCAGTGGCAGGAGGACAGAAATCATAGAATGGTTTATGTTGGAAGGGACCCTAAACATCATCCAGTTCCATCCCCCCTGCCCTGGGCAGGGACACCTCCCACCAGACCAGGTTGCTCCAAACCCCATCCAGCCTGGCCTTGAACCCCTCCAGGGATGGGGCAGCCACAGCTTCTCTGGGCAACCTCTTCCAGTGTCTCACCACCCTCACAGGAAGGAATTTCTTCCTAAAATCTAATCTAAATCTTCCCTCTTTCAGCCTAAAACTTTTACCCTTCATCCTATCCTTCATAAAGAGTCCCCATCTTTCCTACAGCCCGCTTTGGGGGCTGGAAGGGGCTCTAAGGTCTCCCTGGAGCCTTCTCCTCTCCAGGCTGAACAATCCCAACTCTCAGCCTGTCCTTGAAGCAGGGCACAGCCTGTGGCCTGAAGCAGGACCCCAGTGGGAGCATCCCCAGATCCCTCAGTACATAACTTTGCTGTCTCTAGGGCAGCACAAGCTGCACACAAAGATTTTTGTGCTTGGTGTTTTGTTTTGATGTGAACAAAACGTTTAACCGCCAGTCAGCATCTTTCCCCTGTACCTGCAGTATGGAAAACAAGCCCGAGGGCCGGCTCCATGTGGCAGCACACACAGGTACAGGACGGGTTTCCCACAGGATCCTTCCTCACTCCTAGCACTTATCGCCAGCTCCGCAGCTCGGAGAACTGAAGGCAGGTCTCCTCTGTGCTTTCCAGGTTGTGCTGCACCATATTGTCCCCCTGATAGGGATGGGGCAAAAAGAAGTAGAACTGGTGGCAGAGCTGGGAGCTGGATATTGATTTCTGTAGACCCGATGATCTGTCATCCTGTGGGGGGACCCCACTACGTGGCACAGGAAATGCAGGCTGACAGCTACTGGGTTTAATAGCGCTGTTGTGGTTCTGGGCAGCAAATGGCAGCCTGATTCCAAGTCTGAGCACCGTCACCCTTGCCACCTGGCTGAGCAGAGCTGGGGAAGTCCTGGGAGTAAGGACTACAGCCAGGCATTTCTCGTACAAACAGGTCCAGCCTGGAGGTATGGTCTTCACCATAGAATCATAGAATTGCCCTGGTCAGAAGGGACCTTTCAGATCATCGAGTCCAACCACCACCCTAACGCTGACAAAACCCATCACTAAACCATGCCCCTCAGCACCACATCTAGCTGTCTTTTAAATACCTCCAGGGGTGGTGACTCCACCGGTGCCCTGGGCAGCCCATTCCAATGCTTAATAACCCTTTCAGTGCAAAAATTTTTCCTAATATTAAATCTAAACCTTCCCTGGCCTTGGCTTTCCTTTTGCCTCTGTTTTCTGTACCTTGCCTTCCTTTTACCCCTGTCACACACTGTACCTTGCTGGTGGGGCTGGAACAGGAGGTCCACATGCCCTAACTTTTAACCAGTTGAATGGGTGCTAACTCCAGTGTCCAGTACAGGCCAAACACACGCGTTTAGGTAGCGAAAAATCTCTACCCACAATGTGCACTGTGCAATGTTACTTGTGAGACCACCCGAAGTCACTGGGCCCAGTTGCACAGCATGAAAATTCCAGTTCAAGGCTCAGCCAGGGGAGCAACCACAGGCTTGAGCATGACTGTCTCCATCTCCGGGTACGAGCCAACCCCACTCCGCTCCCAATTCCATCTCCTCACCATTGGCCTCCTGCCAGGAGCAGGGGGGCTCCTGGGCCAGGAAAAGGGAACGTCTCCCCTTGGGTCGCTGGCAATTTCTCACCATTCTCTCCGTGCCCAGGACCCGCTTCCCCTTCTCAGATATTAAGTATTCAAACCTCATTTACATCCTTATTTTTCAATTTGCTGCCACAGTAGTTTAATTTATTCTATATAATTTCTTTTTCTGAGGGGACATTAATCATTGCCCTGTGCTTTTTGGCGCCTGTGGGATATGTGCGTGTGGTTTTTTTTTTTTAAATCAATAAAATAAAGCAACCTCCCTTGCCTCTACC
>VXBJ01004241.1:713780-734305 GCA_013400055.1 Nycticryphes semicollaris
AACTTGTCTTTTTTATTTCTGATGAAATGCCGTGTCTGGGAGGGGAGAGCTCCTGACTGGGGCTGCCCGCTGTGTCACTCGGAAGGGCGGGTTTAGGATGACGTCCCTGATGAACTGCTGAAGCCCAGAGCCTCTGGAAGGAGAAATTTGGAGTTTCCAAAGCCAGGCCTTGGAAAAAAACGAGTCCACACGTGGTACCAGGTAACTGGTGGGCAGCTGGGAAGGATGGAAAAGCAGCCAGCACAATGAACTGCAAACACATGGCCAGAAAGACAGGGCAATGCTCACTGCAGGACTCTAAAAGGAAAGAAAGGGGAAAAAAAAACCATGGGGAAGGAAGAAAGAAAAAGGAGTGGGTTTGCAGGAGGGAGAGAGAAAAAAAAAAGGGGGTAAAGCAAGAAAAAGGAAAGAGATAATTCAGGAAAAAGAGAAGGACCAGAGTGCCCAGAGCTTAATGGCTTTTCCATTTGACTCTAGCTGATTCGAACACACACGCGCACAAAAAGGAGTAGTTTCCTCTCCAGGTTTAGCTGGAGCTACTGGGGCGCACGAACAAGGGATGCTGTGGCATTGCAGGGAGGGGGTACAAGCTGGGACCCCCGGGCTGCCCCACTGCAGGGCACAGGGCAGAGCATCACAAGCATCCCTGCCACAGGCGCCAGGTTTTTGGGCCATTATAGGCTGTTTTCTTTTGTTGTTATGTAATCTCTGATAATGAAAGTCCAGTTCTGAGGGGATGCTTAATGCGGTATTAGTCAGTTGAAATACAAGTGTAAATTACATGCCTGCAGCTAGGAAAAAAAAAATGGTTATAGCGGAAAATATCCCTTTTTAGTAGCATGCTATAATCAAGAGAGCTGATCAAAAAAAAAAACCACCCAAAAAAACCCAAAAAAGAATTTTGATGGACCAGTTTTCCATTGGAAAATGCAGAATCCTCCAAATTGAACCATTTTCTGGAAATGTTACACATTGACTGGAATTTTTGGCAGAGATTTGAACTGACCCACAATGCAAGGGATTATTTGTTTTTGTCTTGCTCATTACATTTATAAGCCATTTTGCGTTTTCAATGCTATTGAAACATAAACTTGAACATGATTTTCGTGCTTCTGCACTGAATTTGCCTCAGAATTAACATTCTGCTCTGCCCCATCCGGTGCACTCCATTTTTCATTTCACTTCATGATGAAAATAAATGTAGAAATAACAGAATTTCCTGTAGGCTGGAATTTCTGCTTTATAGCCATTTCTAGACACCAGCAATGGAACATCTTTCCCAACATTATGATGAGACAGAGGATGTTACTTGGAAAATATTTATTTCCATCAAAACGTTTTTGGTTATTGTAGAAAAACCAAAGTTCTCAGCCATCCTCAATAAAATAGGGTGGGACACAAGGGGTTTTGTCTACATTGATATCCAGAGACACCCAGGCAGTGAAGGGAGCTGCGGTGCAAGCCTATGGCCGCAATTGCATAATTTCACAAACTGCAGCTCATGATGCCCAGAGAAGCTGTGGCTGCTCCATCCCTGGAGGGGTTCAAGGCCAGGCTGGATGGGGCTTGGAGCAACCTGGTCTGGTGGGAGGTGGGAGGTGTCCCTGCCCATGGTGGAGGGGTTGGAACTCAATGATCTTTAAGGTCCCTTCCAACCCGAACCATTCTACGATTCTATGATTCCATGATTCTATACTGATGGAAGAAGGGGAGAGGTTGCACCCCTCATCCTTCACCACAACAAGCTTTGCAGACTGAAATGCAAACATTTCTGGGAGTTTTGTCTGTATTATTGGTGTTTTGCTGTTTTGGTTTTGTTATTCCACTGATGTCTGTCTTTAAGGTCTATGAAATGTACTTACGGTAGTATGTGGGAGTGTTTTGGAGATGATATAACAAACAAAAATTTAACGTATACCTTGGCTTGCAGAACACATGAGCCTTTCTCCGTCACCCAGCCACCAGCCACCCTACAGTAGAGAGACCCACAGCAAGCACAGAACCTCCATTTGCTTCACTGATGTCTGGATGCAGGTTGGGAGTGCAGGTGTCAGAGACAGACACCTTCCAACTAAGGTGGGCAACAGCCACCCTCAAGCCCTCTAGCCCCACGGTGGCACAGAAAGGCCATGTGGGCCCGTTTCTGTTGTGTGTGCAATGGTTCCAGTCCAAACCACAATTCCCTCTTGGACCTGACACTGGAAGAGCATCGTGTAGATGACAATGGACTTGTCCCTGGTTCTCCTGTGTCCTTGGTCACCCTGGGAGTGTGAGCGCTTCCAGTCGTAGGCCATGAACTTGCAAAAACTCTCGTAGTCCAGTCCTAATCCATGAAGTTTGGTTGGGCTGGGCTCTTTGACACCCAGAATCGGAGCAGACCTCCTGTAGGTCACTCCCCCAAAGCTCTGCAGTGTGCCTCAGCCAGGGTGGACACAGCCTCTGGCCACTTGCTCCTCTGAGGGAGGAACTTTCGGAGTTCAGCGCTTGCATCTGTGTTGCAAGCATTTTCTGTGCCTTTGTAGCTGTGCTTATGTTTCTCGCTGATGCCTCAGGGAGCACTCTGTGGAGCTGAAATAATGTAAGATCTGTTCTGCTCAGGGTGTTTCACTCCCTGGCTGGTAGGAATACTACAGGAAGACCAGATCTTGCAGTATTTCAGCCCCATAAGTGGCTCCTTGAGGCAAAAATAGACCCGTGAAGAAGAAACACAAACACAAATACCAAGATATTTGGTTTCCCAGTATGATCTTTCCTGCTCTTCTGCCGTTCATGTGCTCACTGGTACCCTTGCAAAAATACAGTTGAATAAAGAACCACTCCAGTTCACAAAACAGCTAGATGCGAAGTGGGTACTACAGAGCGTGGCTTATGGGCTTCATAAAATATTTTCACATACATACACAGTACAGGTACAGATGGGACAAAATAAATATCAGCCTTTTAAACAATATTTTTTCTTCCCATGATTCTACCATAAGATATGTGCAGGCCGGGTCCTGAATACATGGTCTCATAGAAAAAATGCAACTCCCTGTGTGTTCACCTGCAGAGTGATCTCTATGTGTGTGTCCTGAACTGTGGCCACGAGCACGACCAAATCCAACTGAGGTTATCCCGAGAGCTAAGGGATTCACAGAATATCAGGGATTGGAAGGGACCTTGAAAGATCATCCAGTCCAATCCCCCTGACGGAGCAGGAACACCCAGAGCAGGTCACACAGGAAGGCGTTCAGGTTGGAGCACACCTTACAGAACGTGCATGATGAAACGCGTGACGATCACGATAGACAGGACACACGTGTGTCAGAAACCAGATGTCCACGTGTGCACTGCTGCTCGGAGGAGGGAGCAGCCAGCAGGGGTGCTGGAGGCCAAGATTTGCAAAGCTAGTTAATGCTAAACTCAGAATTTGCAACTTTCAGCAGAAAAACTAAACCAAACCAAAACACCTTGTCACCTTTTGTTGGGCCTGTGATGGCTCAGCTGCATTTGGTAGAGCAAAAGCAATCAACCCAAGTGGGTGAAGGCCACTTTTTGGGTACAAGGTAAACCCAAATCACGCCGTTCTCAGTACCCTGGGGCTTTTTTCTGGAACTTACTTCCATGTGCCAGGCTGGGCAGGGCAAAGCACAACAGGCACTTTGGGGCAGGAAGAGGGTAACACACCAGTGGAGAGTCAAGGTTCCAGCCTGTGTCAGGGAAGAGGTCCTTCCATGGGAAATGGTTCTTCAATGGACATCTCTGAGAAAACAAGTGCTAGTTCAAGGGTGAGGAGGTACTGGACCTTCAATGAAAAGACAAAGAATGAGGGAAAGTGCTGGAAAAATGGGCACCTTTCTTTGGAAAACCCACATTTCTCAGCCAACATTTCTATTCTGAGGGATTTTTACCTGCCAGTTTGGCATATGGAAGAACTCTGATGAGTTGTGCCATTTTCCAGCCAGGTCCATTCCTGACTGCGCTTCACTTTCATTTGTTCTTTGTCATTTGTTCTTCTCCTCTTTGAAACATTTTAATTGCCTCATCAGTTTGCGGAGTCAGCAGTGTGTGACGTAGCAGTCTCTTTCACATGTAGGTGACCCTCTCCTCCCCACACAGGTAACTGTGAATGACTGAGGTTGAGCACTGGGCATCTCGACTAAGGCAAGGTGTCAACGAGCAGACCCCACAGCCATCAGAGAAGTCAGGGGACAAGTTATGGATCTGGAGTGTGGAGGTGGTGCGTCATCAAGCTGTGGGGGACGGCTGTTCTTGGTGGTAAGGAGCAGTACACCCTGGGAGAGGAGTCAGCTGAAAAGGGCTGAATAAGATGGCCAGGCATCTTGGTGCCTCCTTACAGCTGGCACGGGCAACCTGGATGCATAACTGGCCTTCTGGAAGCAGAAAGAGGGGCTCTGATGGAGAAACCTTATGCCAGTCCGTGATGGGGGTCTCAGCCTCACAGGATGGCAGTGTGGTTGGGACAATTCTCACAGGGCTGAGTGCCAGAGACAACCTCAGAACTTTCCTGGAATTTCAGGTCCGGAGCCAGCCCTTGCTCTGGGGAAGGAGGATACTGTGTCTCAGTTCATAAAGTCCCCAGAATGGGGAGGAAGGGGCGAGAGACACACAAAGTCAGTAGTAAAAAGAAATGAAAGTCGGCAGCTTGCCATGGCGGAGTGCAGAATCTGCAGAGCTGCCTCCTTTATTGGCGCCCAGACTGGAGGGAGGTTTATGCTCTCAAACAAGCCAAATTGGAAATGGAGATCCGGCTGGAGCCCTGCAGGCAGGTTGCTGCCCCCGGTGCCAGGAATGTTGTGCAGTTGCCCTGAAATCCACTGTTTTCCCTCACCTGTCTCTCCTCCATCCTTCCTCCTTCCCACCCCACCTTCCCCTCCCCATGGCTGGGCTTGTCCCCTGGCACTGACCTCCTGCCATCAGCTGGTCCTGAGAACTTCTCTTGGTGGTGGGAATGGCCCATCTTGCTCAAGGGCAGCCAGTCTGGGTGGCCCAAGGACGAATGAGGGTGGAGAAGGTACCTGCGGCCCTCTCTTTCTCCTGCTTCTTTCTGTCAAGTGTAGGGGAGTCATTTGTGTTACAACACAGCAAACAGCAGACATGAAGGTGATGGCATCAAGAGGGGACCTGTCACATGAGGACCTGGCCCATGATCTGGCACAGTGGGTGCTTGGGTAGCAGCTGAGTGCTAGATATGCCACGGAAATAATTTGCTCGTTAAAGCAAAGCCTGAAGTCATAAAAGCACGGGGTGGGGAGAACTGGACATTCCATTCCATTCCTCAGCGAGTTCCCCAAGCCTGTGCTGAGCAGGACATGTAGACCACCGTGGTGCTTCAGGATCCAGTTCAGACCTGCTGATCCCATGCCGTGGCACCCAGATATGTCAGTAAAAGAGCACTAGAGGCTGAAGGTGAGAGATCAGTCACCAGCTACTCTGGGGACCTGAGCTCTCTTCTGCTCTCCAGCTGATTTTTTTATTTAATTTTTTTCCCCATGTCATTTCATTTATCCGATGCCTCAGTTTGCTGCCTGCAAAAAGCCCAAAGGGATTATGACATCTGTTGTCACATTAAAACGCGGTCTTGACTATGAAGAGGTCAGGTACCATGGTGGGAGCTGTTACAGTCTGAGACACGGGGCTTGTCCCACGTGGGGCTCCTGCAGCACTGCTTCTTCCGATGGGAACAGGTCCTGCTAGAGTCAGCCCAGTGGCTCACGGAGCATCTTCCAGCCAGCACACAGGAAAAATCATTTTGCTCTCTTTCTTCCCTCCAGTTTTGGCTGTTGAAGCAAAAACACATAATAAAGTAAAGAGGGTTTTAATGACAATCTGCCGGCATGTTTAATATTCCAGCTTGAGGAATGATCCGTTTACGTACTGGAGCCAAGGGAAAGGATCTCGTTACTTGCCGTGGACACCGAATCAGTGTCTTTGCAAAAAAAGGAGCAAAGCTCCCAGAGGATGGGGCTGGCTGCTCAACAGTGACCTGCAGAAAAACCTGTCACTCCAAGTGGGTTTGCTCTCCTGCAGTCACGCAGGTCTAGGATGAAGGGAGCACCTGGGAGCTCTTCAAATGATGCCCAAAAAATGGGCTTTTTTTTTTTTTCCCCTCAGTATGTTCCTATTCTGCTCAAGGGAAGGTGCAGGAAGTTTTTAATACAGAACTGTGATGCTCCCCTCTGTACAAACTCAGGTCTGAGAGAGGGATTCAGAGATGTGCCTTTGCTGCTCTTCTTTGTAGCTGAGACCCTCACCTCATCTGCTGGACTTACAGCCCCAAATTGACTTTGTCATCCAACATCCTTGTACATCCTTCATGTACACAAAATTATTTGGACGATTCTCATTGTTTCAGAGGCAGAGTAGCCTGTGTGGCTCCACTGACATTACCTACTCTGCCAGGCAGGTGGCTGCAGAGAAAAAGGCTTATTTATACAATGCATCGGGATGCCAGAAGGGGGTTCTTGATAGCGAAGAGGATGAAAGACCTCTGGATACAAGGACCAGTTACGCTTTTCAGCCCCAACTGGCAATTGGAATCCAGTCTGCTCCTGCCGTCAAGTCAATGCTGCATCTGCCTGGGGCAGAGATGGGTTTTGAGACGATGGGGGGTATGAATCCAGGGGACTTGTAGGGGTTCGACTGCTTTCAGATACAGGGGATCAGGCAGTAAATTCAGACGAAGGAAGAGGAGTTGTGATAACAACACAGTGCAGGCAGGAGCTGGTGGTGGGGCAGACCTGAAGACCTGTTGAGAAATTGTTGATTGCCAGTTGTTTCTCAGCATTTGGGGGATGTTGTGCAGTAAATTGGGAAAAATCACAGCAGGAAGGCAGTAACGCTGAAGCCTCATCCCAATGGAAACAGGCTCAGAATAGTAGCAGGGTTTATGGCTACATAAAATCCAGGTTGGAGAAAAGATTGGCTTTTTGGTTGGGTAGGTCAGCTGGGAAAGGCAACATCAAATCTGTGTCTGCTGTCTTCATACGTGTGAGCCAATAATGTCTAAGAAGGGTGGAAAGAAAAGGTCTAGCTTGCAATGTCAATGAAGGGGTAATGCGAGTTTCAAGGACCCCTCACTTCTTCCATGAGGCAAAGCTTCCCCCAGGTGATTCCATCAGCCTCTTCTCTCTTTGCAGAGACCTGGAGGTGTGATGGAAATCAGGAGGGCTTCGCTCCTGGCAGTAGATCTGCCATCCTGGACTAAGGACATGGTACAGCTGCTCTCTCTGAAAAGCAAAGCTCTTTTCTCTCTTAATTGAGCAGGCGGAAGCAACCCAGCATTTCAGACACTCTACCTCCCTTCCCAACCACAGCTGAACCCCTGATGCAGGGAGACTTTACAAGACCCAGGAGAGATGCCGAGGGCTGACCCTTTCTGTCATTGGGAGAGAGCAACTTTCTGGTTACCTCCCAGTAAAAAGGACAAAGCATTATATGATATATTTAATAAAAAAAAAATACACACATGCACACCAAAAAAAAAAAAAAGAAAAGGAAAAGAGGGCAATGCACAGGAAGGTAATGTGTTCATTTGAATAATGGGCAAAATCAAATTAATTCTACATTAAATAGTTCTGAATAAAGGGTTTAAGTCAGCAGTTTCAAACTTGTTTTCCTTAATTACTTTCCGTGTTTAATGTCATTAAGAAGATTAAAAATTCATTAACAAGAGTAGTAAAGTGGCAAATCAGTAAAGCTATCACTCCAGGTTAAAAACTACGCTGAGGTTGACACTTTGTACACTTCCACAGGCGTCGCGTGGAACGCTCCTGAGGAGCTGCAAGGGGGGGGACATAGGACTTGCCAGCCACCCCCCTGCCACCGGGCAAGCCAGGGAGGTAGCCTGAAGGGCCAGCTCCGGCTGGAGGAGGCAACCACGTTAACCATTGACTGAGCAAGGCAGTAGGGCAGCACGGACAGCGGGAAGCGCAGTGGTATAACCCTCCAATACGGCCAGCGTCAGAAGAAGACTCTTGCATGGAGAATGGCAGGTATTATAAAGCACTGAGGCGTGTTGAGACAATCCCATTGCTTGGTTGGCCTCGTGTCCTGGGACCCCTCGGTGTGAAAACTCAGAGGGTGCCCAGCAGCAGGGAACCACCGAGCTGCACTGGGTTGGCAGGGTGGGGAGGGAGAGATTTAGGGTATTTTTTTCCTCCTTTAGCTTCCAAAGACGCAAATATCCTCGGACCCTAAGGGTGAGCACGTAGTTTGAGAGCAGAAGAAGGCTGCCAAAGCGCAACCAAAGCACAGAACTTCATTTGCCTTTGGAAACCTGCCTCTTGCTGCCAAAGAGCCTCAAGGTCCCAGGTGATACACAGATCCCATCACAGCTCACCCCAAGCTAGTGAGAGATCACCTCCACCCAAAAAAGCCCTGACCTAGGTGGGTCAAGCAGGTGAAAGGACATCCTTGGAAATACAAGTAATGAACCCCATCATAAGTGATGTGCTCTTCTCGAGCTCTTAAGAGGTTTTTATTTATCTTTATCTTCACAGAGCTCCATTAGGGCAGAGCAGTGCTTCCTCCACCTGCAGACCCATACTTCAATTGTGGTGGCTTCCCACATTTGGCTGTGTGCTCATATGTGTGTCCATCTCCATCAGATGGAGAAAAAAAATGACAAATCCTTAGACACATAAAGAGCCAAGAAAGGGGAGGTTTTCCTGAAAGTCGTGTTGTGAAAGTGCTGTGCTTGCTGTTCATCAGCATCACTAAACCCAGAGACATTCATGAGACCCTGAGATGTGCAGCAGGTGGGTTGCAGGAGGAAGGAGCAGGTTTGCCTGAAGGCAATGATAAGCCTTTTCTACATTGTACCCCACTCCCTTCCACATGGGAATCCTAAAAAGTATTTCCTTCTCCTTTATTTAGCCCAGCAGAAACCACTGGGGTTTGACTTCTTTCTGCCCAGTTTTGGAATAGAAACTTTTTGGTCTTCAGTTGCCAAATTTTCCTCCAATGGGGAAGTCAGGGTCCTGCTTTGATGAGCAGTAAAACAGAAAGACACATTTCCCCCCTCTTTTTCCCTGGCTTTGATGAGGGGCTCCCATCTGCGGGGCCACACGTCCGTCCCACTGCTCCCTCCCAGCCACTGCGAGATCAAGCAAAAGCCCATTCTCCCAATGTCCCTTTGTTCCCGGGGAAGCCACAGCAGCCTTGTTTTGGGAGCAGGTGGGAGGAGGGAAAGCCCTTTTTTTTTTCCCTTTTATTCTTTTGCAAGCTTTAATTATCGAAGGACTGAATTTGAGCTGTTCCTGTCTTCTTCCTTCCTTCCCGGACAGCATTTCTAACAAAGGCCCGTGGTTTGGGTTTGGGTTGGTTGTGTTTTTTTGATTTATTTTTTTTTCCCCTTTTCTTTTCCCCTCCAGAGATCTAAGGCCTGTAATGAGATACCAACACCCTCTCCTTCCTACAGCCCCCCAACCCAAACCCTCCGCCTCGGCCAGCCCATCCCTCCACCAAGGCACCCCCCTCCTCCATCCCCTCCCCATGCTCCCAGGGGAGGGAGGGCACCCGATACCAAGGCAGGGGACGGCCACCAGCCCTCCTGGTCCATCCTGGGAGGTGAAGGCGATAGAGTTACAAGGGAGAGCAGCTTGCAAACTGCCTCTGCTTTGATGAAGCAACATTTAATTATCTCCCTCTTCCCCCAAGTTCCTCCCCCAGTGAAAAAGATCTCCTATTGTTCTAGGCTAATTTGTCCCTTTTGCTTAATTCCCTAACCCATGTGCAGAACCCCGGGCTCACATTACTCCATCACTCGTCTCTCCTGCCATGAAATGCAAGGGCAGGAGTCTCTGGGTGTCCTCCTTTCTCCCCGTGTCCTAGGGAGAAATCTTGGGATGCAAAGCCAGGGAGCCAGGGAGTGTGAGGCACCTGCAGCCCTCCCTGATCGGCCATTGGCAAAGAGGCAAGGTGCCTAAAAACCTCTGGAGATTGGGTTCCCATGGCATAAGGGAGATCCTCACCACCCCAAGTGTGGAAGAAGACAGAGGAGAGCAGGACTCATCCCTTGGATACCTCTCTGCCCTCCTCGCAAAGCTGCCCGCCCACAGTTCTCCACGAGGAGGGACTTCGTGCTTGTCAACACCCTGTTTCAGTTTTGGACTGGGAAGAGGGGGAAGGAGCAGAAAGCTGTGAGCTGTTTGGTTTGGATATTTTCCTTGTAAGAGAGGAGGAGCAGTGCCTGGTGCCAGCTGGCTGTGGGTCCCAGGGCACTGGGAAAGAGCTGCAGCCTGTGCCTGGGTGTGGGTTGATGCCCCAGGTGTGTGGTCTCCCACCCTCCCCTTGGGTGCAAGGGCTCAGCATGGACACGGGGGGATGCTGGTGATGAGAAGGGAGCAAGGGAGAGGAACATCCCTGCTCCGGTTCTGCAGTTGGCAGATAACCATGTAGGGGAACCAACCACATTTGGTCCCCAGCAGCAGGGGGTCTCTCCTGCCACAAATCCAGTGGTTTAGGGTGGCCCATCGTGGACCACAATCCATGAGGACACAGCTAGGGAGGTGAGATGGGATTCTGGTGACCTCCAGGGGCTCTGGCTATGGGAGAGGGGGGACGATGGGACCAGAGGATTTTGGGGATTGGGGAAGCCAGGCCTTTCCCCCTCACCTTCCTCCAGGAGGAGGAAGGCACCGTAAAAAGGCCTTGAGTGAGGGGCTTTCGTGCAGCAAGGAGGAGCTGGGGAAAAGGGAGCCAAAGTGGGGGGAGGAGAACAGAGCAGTTGCCAGGTTGACTTGAGCCAGAGCCTTTCCTGGAGGGTGGAGGGGGGGGTAAGGGGCAGGGAACATGGAGGATCAACATTGTCTTCTCCAAAGAGGAAAAGAAAAGAGAGAGAGAGAGAATGCAGAAGGAAGACAAAGGGAAACAGGACTTGTTGGGGGGAAGAGGGGGACGCTGAGGGATTGAAGCAGGCTGGGGTCCAACTTAATAAGAAGCGAACCAAAACAAAACCCAAACAAAAAGTGACTGGAGTTGGCGGTGGGCACCCCCTCCCCCAGGCAGCCATCCCCAGAAGGCAGTGAAGCTGCCTTTTCAAACAGCCGCCTCACAATAAATTCATGGCAGCCAGGGCCGGGAAACAGGCTGCTGCAATTTAAAGGAAGCGTGGATTTGCATATTGAATTAAAATTAAGAGCTAATTATGCAAATAAATTATGACATTTGGCAGGAGAATTTGCTTCAAGATCATTTATTACGTTCTTTTTATAACAGTGCGAGCGTTTAACGGTCAAAGACAATATTTTAAAGGAAAATTAACGCAAGATTATTAACCTAAAAACAATTCCACATTAATGAGATGTATTTCTCTTCAACTTCTCACACCTGGCTGCCTATTGATGCCCAGCCAGGACTGTCTCTCAATAATTGGCATTTTTTTTTTATTTTTTTTTTTTTGCAGGCAAATATTGAATGAGGTGGTGAACGTTGCTTTGGACAAACTCACTCAGGAAAATTCCTTCAGGGTTTTAGCTTGCTGGTCTGTAAAGGAAAGTTGTGAAGGTCAAACATGTTTCATGGTTTTTTTCTTCTATGTGCTTGGACTGGCCTGGTCTGGATGCGCTTGGGAGAGGACACTGCACTGGCTACCCCATCCGCATGAGAATAAAAGCTCCCCTGCTACAAGGTGCGTGATTGCTTTTTGGAAGAGACATAAAATGAAGGTCTTAGCGTTTGTGGTCATTAAAGATCCTCCTGTGGGGCTTTTTTTTTTTTTTCTGTCTCTCTCAAGATCAGTGTTGTTAACCCCGCTGCCTTGTCTTCCCTTCAGCTCAGGTAATTGCTGCCCACCTTGTGCTGGGACTCACAGGTGGGGCAGGCACTGCCCTTCCCATAGCTTCAGGAAGCCCTTGCACTGGGGTTTGGATCGGGAAGTCTTGCAGGGATCTAGAAGGATGCACATGGCTCCAGGACCCAAAAGCTGCCCGTTCCCAGCCATCACCTGTGAAGATCCTCTGAGGTGGTCACCCACGGTTAGGTGAGCAGTTTGTTTCTAGAGGATTGGCTCCTGTTCAAATAAGAGAGAAGCCCAGACATTTGGGTCTTTTGATATAAAAGTATCTTAAAAAAAAAAAAGCATTTTCTCACAGAAGACAGAAGGTGCTTGCTCCATCACTCTTGTTTTGCCTCCCCGTGCTGCAGCCAGGCAGGACGCCAGGGAACTGGGAGGCTGCATTTGCAGCCAGGTTGTGGAAGCTGTTGTTGGGAGTTACGAGGGAGCTGTGGCCAGGAATGACTGGAGGGGAACAAACTGTACCCAAATGGTTCAGGAAGTGAGAAAGAGTCTTCCTCAAAGATGTTATTTTGCAGCCCTTGCCAAGGAAGGCCGGGGTAACATGGCACTTGTCCTTCAATCATCTCCACTCCTCCTGCTTTGCCTCCAGCCCTGGCTGTTCTCCACTGTGATCTGCACGCCTCTAGGGTAGGATGGGACCATGTTGGTTCTGGGCTTTCCTTTTGTTGCTTTTCCTTACCTCTGCATCTTAAACGTCTCCTCACAGGGCCATCTGCCTTTGTTGTAACCAGGGTTTCCTGAACTCCACACCCTGCCAAAGCTTGAAGAGACTTCACCCAGAACTCAGTAGGCATTTCTCTTCTGCAAAGTCTGTCTTTCATGATTCTTCCATCTCCTCTCTCAAGGGATTTTCCCCCCCTCTCATAGTTCAAGGTGGAGAGGACATTCCCTGCTAAATCAGCCCTGGCGCATAGCGTGCAATGGTATTCAGAGCCAACCACAGGTAACAAATTGTGTTGCGATAAATGAAGGGTTTGGAGCCAGACAAAAATGTGTGACATTCGAAGTTCTTAGCTCTCCTCCCTCAGAAAGGCAATCTGTGACTTCTGGACCCTCCTTAATGACCCAGAGCTGGATGGAAAATAATATTAATAATAATAAAAGAAACAAAGAAGGGGCTGGCGCATTTTTTAAATAAAGAAATTTCCCTCATCTTGCGGTTAATTTAAAAGGTTTATTTCTTGAAATGAATCCTCTTCATCAAATCTCCGATCCTTGAAAATCAGTGCAACCTGCCTCTGTGGATAATGAATTGATTTGTAATGTAAATTATATAAAACACCCTCCCCGCCAGCATTTGTGTGTGAGTGTGTTTAATCTAAAGCGTTTAAGTCTGAAAATGAGCTTCTCCATCAAAAGTCTCGATTCCATTTACATTTCTTGCATACGAGTCAATTTGTGCCTGACCCAGTCTATAAATCACTGCCAAGGAGTGCTGTGTCTGTACCTCTCCTCTTCCCCCAGCCACCCCTCCCTTCATCCTCCCATCCTTGCTCACGCTATGTTCAAAAAGGCATCTTCAGATACTGCCTATGAAGAGCTCCTGGTTCTCTGGCCAAGTGTCGGCTGGTGGAGGAGGGACCCTGGCTCTGAGAGGTGGGGACCACAGGCAATTAGTGAGCAGGAGAAGGAAGGGAAGTCCTGGTTGGCTTCTGCCGGCTGCTGGGGAAGCATCTCCCAAGGAAAGGTGCCATGGGACCTCACTGGCTCCTTTCCAACACATGATTCCTTGACCGCTAAAGAAGCCCATGGCTTAAGGGTGTTAGAGGCTGAGGTGTTCTGCTGGTATACATCAACCATCCTGTAAAATCCATGGGGCAAGAATGTTTTACACCATGAGAGGCTTTGGCTCCTTATTTTTCTTCCCAGTTCTCTGATCACTGATCAGTTCACTCTGATCTGATATTTAAGGTATGCATGCAGTAACAAGAAATTAACGGTTACATCAGCCAAAAAAAAAGAACATGACAAATGCTAGAAGAGCTGTTGGAGATCCATCACCATTTCCCCATATATTTATGCATAAAGATTTACAAAACCAACTAAACCAGTACTTCTTTGAAGTCTCTTGCTCTCTCTTCCCATAGCAGAAAGTCACCTGAAAGTGTTGAGAAATCAGAACACAAAATGTGTCCTGGTCTTCAAAAGAGCATGAGATGAAGAAAAGGAACAGCAGTCACCTACCCTACCCAAAGGCACTTCATGTCCTCTCTCTGTGAACCTTGACTTGCCCTAACACTAAGCATCCCATAAGAAGCAAGCTCCATCCATTGCCATCTGGCCGGTCTGTCACTCGCCAAAATGGGGAAGACTGATGTCCAGCCAAGAGAGGTGAGAATTCAGCTTGAGTCGGAGAGTCAGCCTGAGGTGACAGTCTTCTCAGAAGGCTTGGATTGGTTCATAGAATTACTACCAGCAAGATGTTTCCTCTCTGTGCCTTGGTTGGTTATCTTTGTTTACCTTTGACATTCTCAGCACAGGAAGGACATGGACCTGTTGGAATAGGTCCAGAAGAGGGCCACAAAGATGATCAGAGGGATGGAGCACCTCTGCTTTGAAAACAGGCTGAGAGAGTTGGGATTGTTCAACCTGGAGAAGAGAAGGCTCCAGGACCCTTCCAGTCCCTAAAGGGGCTCCAGGAGAGGTGGGGAAGGACTCAGGTCAGGGAGTGGAGCCATAGGATGAGGGCTAATTGTTTTAAACTGAAAGAGGGGAAATTTAGATTAGATTTTAGGAAGAAATTCTCTCCTGTGAGGGTGGTGAGACACTGGAACGGGTTGCCCAGAGAAGCTGTGGCTGCCCCATCCCTGGAGGGGTTCAAGGCCAGGCTGGATGGGGCTTGGAGCAACCTGGTCTGGTGGGAGGTGCCCCTGCTCAGGGCAGGGGGGTTGAAGTCGATGATGTTTAAGGTCCCTTCCAACCCAAACTATTCTAAGATTCTATAACATAGAGCCCCAAACACAATGAGTATTCTGGCCTTGGAGAAGTCCTTAAGACCTGCTGTAATACAAGTAGTAGGAAGCGCTTTTTCCTCAAGATTACCCCAGGGGATTGAGGTCAGACCTTCAGCGAAGGAAGACACAAACCTATTACCAGTTTCTGTGGGGACTAATACAATTTGCACTTCGTTAGAGGAATTCAAAGTGATTTGTACACATTAATTACTCCTTGCAGCATCCCAGCTGGATAAATATTATTACCTTCATTTTACAGAAAGGGTAACTAAGATGTAGAGAAGTTCATTTGTTTGACTACAACTGTACTGCATGCCAATGACAGAAGCCAGAAATTACACAGAAGAGGACTGATTGCCCATCTCTGCCCTCTCCAAACCTTGGGGTCCTGTGTATTTTTTTACCCAGAAGGTGATCACAAGTGAAGGAGGCGGCTGAGGCTCCTGGCTGGGCCAGGTACCACCGTGATGGGGTTTTGGGTAGAGGGGTTGGCACAGCCCGGGATGCGCCACTCAGCCCCGAGCCTGCACAGCCTCGCAGAGAGAGAAAGGAGGAGGAGGAGGAGGAAATGAAAGTGCAATTAGCTGGAAACAAATGAATTTGTGTCGCATACATTTCCCAAGCTGATGGGTCGGGGAATGAACCACTCGTTATTTCGTGGAGCAGCATCTTTAAAGATCTGTAGAACAACCTGGAAAAAACACAGCTTTTCTGTTTCAACATTTTTTTGTGATATTCCTGAATGCTGTCTGCCCTAGTGTCAGGCACAGGTGCTGCTGTATTTCCATTTTTTTCATGAAAAGGAGATTCTGAAGAAGTTTTGTAGTTGTTTAAACTTCCCGCCTTGATTTTTTTCCGCGTCTTGTGAATGTTACACCCCCAGTGTCAGCATGGGGCCTACAGAAATAAAACATTTTGTACCTTAAATATCAAACCCTCTTTATTCCTATTTTCCTATTTTTCTTGTACTAGGCCTGTTACAAAGAGTTGATGTTCCCCTCTCCAGCAGAAACTGTGGGAGCTTCCCTGAGGTGGTAAAACGGATTCTCCAGGTAAGATGGACCTGAGGATATTACAATAACAATAGTAAGATCCCTATTTAACCAATCTTAGTTACATTTGAGCTGGTATCCTGTAGGATGGTATTTTTCAACCTGTGGCCTGTGGGTTCCGGGGAGAACATGGAATTGTGAGGATAGAGACACTGTAAGAGAGAAGACAGTAAAGACAGTGGGAAAAGGCAGTTTCTCCAACGCTCTCCAGCAGCTGGGGCTTGGGAATTTTCTTGGGGGGAGCATGTCAAGTCTTCATGAGAGATTTTCTAGGGCTCCACAAATCAAAGTAAGTTGAAAGCCACTGCAGCAGGATAATGTTATATTGATTGCTTTGTTTTTGCAGGGGATAGATTTTGTTTAATCTTCCCCTTCCTTACATTGCTTGACACCATTAGTTTTATCTTCACCGACATCAAATATAAAAAAAAATCACTAAAGAAGAGACTTTCTAATGTGTTTTGTACTACTTTTGGGTGGGTGATAACACAGGAAGCATTTATTTATTTTATTTATTTAGAAGCCCAGTAGCTCTTTAAAACAACTCTCGTTTAAATAAGAAATCAGGTAGCACAGAAAAGCGTTGGCTGGAAGAGGGTGAGAAGATCGTATTCAGTGTGAGTTTGAGAAGAAATTGGGATCCAAACCAGGTTGAAAAACATAGAATCTGGGTTTCTAGAGGTCCTGCCAAGAGCTGGGCGGAGGGAGATGGGCTTTGGTCTGCAGTGGGGTATGGTAGGATGCAGCATCTCATCCCCTAGGGATAGCTGTGCAATGGAGGACTGTAGTATTGGGATGGGGAGGGATTTCCTGGGAAACTGCCCTCCTCAGTGCTGTGTCACCCGCTGCCACGTACTCCCGAGCTGCCAAATCTGGTTGTCCCCAGCCATGGTCCAGCCCAGACTGTGAGCCAGGAAGGAGGTCGGGGAGGGAGACGGAGGGACGCAGCTTCCACTCCACAAACACAAACTTGTTCCTCCTCCTCCTCCTTCTCTGTCCTTCGCAAATTCCTGGTGGCCATCACCCCGCTGGCTGCTCTGAGGGTTTTAATAAAAAGGGAAACCAACTCTTGACGTGAGCACAGTGGGGAGAGGAGAGGCAGCATGGAAGGAGGGGGCCAGACAATGTCCCCATATGGAGAACAGAAGGATGTCGGGGCGGCCGCATTCAGAGCCCCTTCCCTCTGTTCTCCCTGCACCCCACGGCCCCTACTCTGCCGTTGGGCTCTTAACATAACAAGTGAGGCTGGGGGGGTGGCCAGCCCCGTGCTCAGCGCCCCCGGATTCCTCTGCCCCAGCCCCTGTCTCCCAGCTACTGATCCCAGGCACCGCAGGGCCCTTCCCCGCATCCTCCCCGGCAGCACTATTGTCTCCAAGCCCCTGCAGTGGGAAAAGATGCCCCTGGGCCCTTCCCTGATTGAGGCAGGGAGGGGAAAAATACATAAAAATATACATATATATACACACATANTTGTCTCCGGTGGTTTGAGCAGCATAAGCTGTCAGGATGGGGAAATCTTTTATTTGCCAAGGTTGTCGGTGACAGAAGCTTAGCCATAAACCCCTGCCTGCAGAGCCTCCTCAAAGCCCCCATCACCCCCTCCATGTGCTGGCTATTTAATTTAGAACATCCCTTCACCCCGTTTCACCCAGAGGTACTCCTGCAGCCACCTGCTCCAAGCCTGGCTGTGGCTGGAGATGCAGAATTGATGGTTTCTCACATGAAATCACCCAGAATATCCTCTCAGAGCCTCAGGTCCTGGCCATGGGGCCATGTGTTTGCCTGTACATATGTACAGATACCTCCATCTCTCTGCCCCTTGGTGCTACTCAAGACATGCTTGGCAGGGGTGGGGCAACTCACCTCTCTCTCTCCCCATCAGCTTTAGGTGACCCTTGGACCCTCTTTCTGACCCCTCTACTGGCTTGCAATTGACCTTGGGCAGTCTTAGACTTTCTCCTGCGATGCTTGTGACACCGTATGGAGGTGGGCCAGAAAGCAGAAGAAAGCAGAGCTATCTGGCAAGTGCCTAAGCCACGGTCCTTCACACGACATCCCCTGCCTCCAGTCTGACCCAGTCCCCATGTGCCTTCCCTGAGCAGCTCTGAGCTGACAGCCCGGGTCCTCCCCTGTATCCTTCACAAGACGGAGAATGAGGTTGGAGAAGGACCGTGGAGCTGCAGAGCTCTGAAGGTCACCAGCCCCGGCTGCTCCCTCCCCTGTCGCAGCAAGTGCAGACCATGCCCAGGCTCACAGGCTCTGCTTGCTTACCATCCCCTGCACAAAACCNATACAAATATATATGCATTTTTACATGTATATACAATAACTAAAGCAAGTCAGCCAAGCCCTTCAGGCAATCTGAGCTCCGTCTATTGTTCGGTAGGAGGGCTTTCCTCCCTCCCCTCCCATCTCCTAATGAAATCCCCCAAGCCCTCCTCGTNACATGAAATCACCCAGAATATCCTCTCAGAGCCTCAGGTCCTGGCCATGGGGCCATGTGTTTGCCTGTACATATGTACAGATACCTCCATCTCTCTGCCCCTTGGTGCTACTCAAGACATGCTTGGCAGGGGTGAAGCAACCCACCTCTCTCCCCATCAGCATAAGGTGACCCTTGGACCCTCTTTCTGACCCCTCTACTGGCTTGCAATTGACCTTGGGCAGTCTTAGACTTTCTCCTGCGATGCTTGTGACACCGTATGGAGGTGGGCCAGAAAGCAGAAGAAAGCAGAGCTATCTGGCAAGTGCCTAAGCCACGGTCCTTCACACGACATCCCCTGCCTCCAGTCTGACCCAGTCCCCATGTGCCTTCCCTGAGCAGCTCTGAGCTGACAGCCCGGGTCCTCCCCTGTATCCTTCACAAGACGGAGAATGAGGTTGGAGAAGGACCGTGGAGCTGCAGAGCTCTGAAGGTCACCAGCCCCGGCTGCTCCCTCCCCTGTCGCAGCAAGTGCAGACCATGCCCAGGCTCACAGGCTCTGCTTGCTTACCATCCCCTGCACAAAACCTGATTTCTTTACGTAGAGAAGATGAAGTTCTCCCCCAGTGTCTGCATCTTTTTGCCTCCCACTGCACATGAAAATGCTGACGGATTTCCCTGATCACTAGCCATGCTGGCTAGTGGCTAAAGCAGTTCATTTCAGACCCTGCACAGGTATTTCTTACCATATATTATAGTGAATAATGTATCCCCAGCCATGCAGCACAAGGCTTATAAGGCTATCTCAGTATTCTGGTGACAGCTTTAAACCACTCGACCATTGACCATTCAGGTCTCATGGTTTATAGAGTCACCAGCACACCTTGACAGGGTTATAGCCTACTTATTGGTATAAAGCATGGTTAGGGATACATTATTATAGCACGTTGCTTCTGAAACAGGGCCGTGGGCCACCGGTGGCCTAAAGAGGCTTTGCTGGTGATCTGCGAAGGGCTGTGTGATGTGGACAGCCCGATTAACATCTCTCTGCTAAACCATGAGGAGCAAGCAGCTGTTGGAATGACCTGAAGCACAGGCAGCTCCGACAAGAGCAGGGCTGGAAAGAGCTGCTATCCATGAAAGCAGGCACCCAACCATGCCTGAAGACCTCTCTTCAACACTGGTGATCCAAAATGCTGCAGTCCACATGGTCTTTTTACTTCCTGTGACTGAGGCCGTCTTGCCACGAGGCCGAGAAAAGCTTTGAAGAGCGCTGCTTCCATCCCACGTGGTTTACAGCCACCTTTTCTGGGCTGGATTTAACTTGACCATCTTGCTCCTGCACAAATCCCATTCTGGTTTGGCTTGCGTTAAATGCTCATTAACAATTACTAGAGTTAAGGTAGTTAATCACTACAGCTGAAGTTGAAATCTGACTTTTCCCCTGACCCCCGATCCCAGCTCTGCAAGCTTTTCCCATCTCCCACAGAAAGGTTTCTTCCTTGTTTCCATTGTTCCAGCCTTGCTCTCCAGTTTAATGATTTTATTATAAAGTTTCTGAGGATTGTTTGAATTGCCTTTGAATACAACTTGTGCTTGTTCTGGTTGTTATTGCAGAGTTGGGACAATTTAACAAACAACTCTGGTTAAAAATGTTGACCTCAGGTCACTTCCTGATCTCACTTGATTTGTTAAATATTGAGCCAAATTTGGAGAAAAATTACCTTGGTACTTTGAAAGCCGTCAAAACTGGAACTCAGCAATAACGCAGCTGTGCTTTAAAATGTCTCTGCCTGCACTCCCTCTTTAAGTGCTATTAAAGGAAATATTTGTTAAGGATATTTCAGCTATAGGACTGGTTAAATGGATCCATTACGGAATTACTACATGCCAATGTTCAGGATGCCTCTGAAACAAATGGACTCATTTTCTCAAATGTTATGTTTAAGTCTCAGTGAGCTCTCGACCACAGCCCCGCTTGACATACGCCTCTTCAGCGCCTTCTCTTGGTTTCCTCTTGCAGCCCTGATCCTACGGAGATTTATGCTTGTGATTAAGCATGTAAATAGTCCCTCTGAGTTCAACGGGATGGTTATGGTATGAGCACCCACTGATGGGGCTGAGGCCGGCCTCAGCCATGCTCCGGTGGATGCTGCTGTCAGATGTGCAGAGTTTGGGACCATCCAGCTGCCCAGACCCAACTGGGGTCAGGAATCTTTATAGAATCATAGAAAGGTTTGAGTTGGAAGGGACCTTGAAGATCATCCAGTTCCACCCCTCTTGCCATGGGCAGAAAC
>VXBJ01004241.1:745539-763039 GCA_013400055.1 Nycticryphes semicollaris
GCATCCAGTTCTGAGCTCCCCAGTTCAAGAGAGACTGGGAACTACTGGAGAGAGTCCAGTGTAGGGCAACAAAGATGATGGAGGGATTGGAGTATCTCCCTTACGAGGAAAGGCTCAAAGAGCTGGGGGTCTTTAGCCTGGAGAAGAGAAGGCCAAGGGGAGACCTCATCTATGTTTACAAGTACCTACAGGGTGGGTTGAAGGAAGACGGAACCGGACTCTTTTCTGTGGTTTCCAGCAATAGGAAGAGGGGCAACAGGTACAAGTGAGAACACAGGAGGTTCCATTCAAATATGAGGAAAAACTTCTTTGGGGTGAGGGGGGCAGAGCCCTGGCAGAGGCTGCCCAGGGAGGGTGTGGAGTCCCCTTCTCTGGAAACCTTCAAGCCCCTCCTGGATGCAGCCCTGAGTGATGTGCTCTGGGCAACCCTGCTTTAGCAGGGCAGTGGGGCTAGATGATCTCTAGGGGTCCCTTTCAACTCTGACAATTCTCTGATTCTGTGATCTCCCTGACCAGAGGGGAAACCGAGGCATGGGACAGTGCCCCATGCCATGATGAGTAACATCCAAAGGGTCCTTTCTTTTTTCAGGGAATGAGTTCCCAAGGGAGCTCTGAGTTATTCCTGTACCCGAATTCCCACCTCAAACCCTGCTCCTCAGCCTTGGTCCTTGCCTGCAAAACCCTCCCTGGCTGCAGACTCACCTCCCACTCCAGCCGTGCAGCGACAGGGCCTCCCTTACCATGATAACAACAGCAGCAATACCCACCACCAGGAGTAACAACGGGACACAGATTCCAAGTTCTCATGGGTGACCCCACTACTCTCGGCACACTTTGTTTGCCAGCAGAGGGTAATTACAGCTTGAGGGAACCTCCTGGATGCAAACACATCTCCTGGTACGAAGACCTCGATGTACATCAAGGGGTGTAGGGTGGCAAGGGCGAGATCCAGAGGCCCGAGGAGATTAATTTCCTTTCGTAAGCCCACCCCGAGCCTGCTGTTTGTTCCCAGAACTCAGCCTGAGAAAGGGAGAAAGAGAGGGAAGAAGAGGGGGAAGAGAGAGGGAGAGACCTCAGCTCCCCCTCCCCACCCTCGCCAAATTCCTGCCACACGGACCCTTCCTTCCAATTATACCCCTGTTTGAAAGGCTGCTGTCAGGATGAGAGGCGCAGAGCCGTAATGAACCGACGATTAATTTGCAGTTGGCTCACCCAGCGCGCGAGCGTCTCTCAGGCTCGCTGCGTGCGGGTGCTAAATATGACGATGTCAGCAATTGTCAGCCAGAGCCAGGGTTACCCTTAATAAGAGTTTCTCTCTCTCTCTCTCTCTCTCCTCTTTTTTTCTGCCGCCTGATTGCTCGCTTGCCAGCTTTCAGGGGCTCCAGCTCCCCATCATCCCAACGGTGAGGGGAGCCCCAGACCAGTCCAAGAGCTGGCCAAAGTAGCAAAAAGGAAAGGGAAAAGAAATGACCAAAGCGGCAGGAGCGGCTGCCAGAGCTAACTGCCTCTGCCCGTGCCAACTTTGACCTGAGAGAGTCAGGGCTTCTGCTGGCAGGAAAACACCTCAGGATGTCAGTGGGTACGTGAGCACCAGCCGTGCCCGGGCTGGGATCCTTTCCACTTCCAAAACTAGCGGCCACAATCGCAGTCCCTTGATCCACGCTTAAAACAAAACCTCTTGCTCTCCACGTTCAAGTCAGCATCATCCCAGAAGGGGTACAATGGCCAGGAATTGTGACTGACCCCCAGTTTCCCTTCCACAGAGGGACATCCTTCTTAGTCCTGTGCAGAAGGGAGGTGCCAGCAGCTGGTTTTCAGGTTGATGCAGCCTGGCACTTCAGGGGATGCTCTAGTGGCTGGGATTGTAAGGAGTTGGGTTGTGGTTTTGTGTATGGTTGGACTTGGTGACCACAGAATCAGAGAATTGTCAGAGTTGGAAGGGACCTCTCGAGATCACCCAGTCCCACTCCCCTGCTAAAGCAGGGTTGCCCAGAGCACATCACTCGGGGCTGCATTCAGGAGGGGCTTGAAGGTTTCCAGAGAAGGGGACTCCACACCTTTCCTGGGCAGCCTCTGCCAGGGCTCTGCCCCCCTCACCCCAAAGAAGTTTCTCCTCATATTTCAATGAAAATTCCCATGAGGAAGTTCCTCATAGGAATTCTTTCCTTCTCAGAGGTCTTTTCCAACTGTAACAATTCTGTGATTCTGTGATGGGCTCTGGGCATATTTCCTCTCCTCCTCAAACATCCCTGGCACAGAGTTGGGGACCACTGTGAAGGCACAGGGAGGCATTATCAATGCTCCCAAGAGTTTACCCAGGGTAAAACAGCCACGATGCGCCCAAGTGTGGGAGGGAGGCATCCAGAGACCGCTGGATTGACAGGGCTGGGAATACAACCTGCATTTTCTGCATTAAGGGGCCTGTCATCGGGTCACCAGGGACCACTGCTTTGCAGAGGGAAGCACAACACCTACTCAAAAGACACAGATATTCAAAGAAAGGAGCAGTTCTGCACAAAGACACCTCCTGAGCACTTCCAGGGAATCTAGGGTGTGCACAACAGATACCATCCACCCTTTTGTGTCCATCCAAATCCAGATGCTTCATCTTTTTTTCCTCATTCTCACAACAGGAATGGGATGCTGGCCTGAGCCATTAGCCCCTACAAATGTCCTTAACCTCAGAAAGATACTTTCTTCAACTTTCTGAATTCGGGCACCACCAAATCACTGGGCACCTTTGAGAACCCGGGTTCAGGAGGGTCATCATAAATTCTACCATGGAGTGAGCATCAAACGCCTGGGACGCAGCACGGCAACGTTCTCTGGTGGGTGTGGGGCAATGAGTAGGGCATTAGAAGTGTTCATACAGTGGCTTCCTTTGACACTGCCCAAAGGCCTGTAAAAGACATTTTACATCTCTCATTCACCAGGTGATTGTCATCATAAGACAGGGCTTCACATCATTATGTTGGGATCTGAAAGATGGGTGCACTGATTTCAGCTTCTAGAGCTTCAGAGGGCTGATTAGCAGGATATGGGAATCAGCTGCATATGGCTGAAAAGCCTCTGCTTAGAATTACAAACCAATCACTACACCCTTCCTGCCTCAAATATTGCCTGTCATCAGTATATATCCCAGAGCGTGCCCAAAACCCCTGACGTCTGCCATTATCAGTGTGGGATTCCTGCGCTGCCCCTGCGCTCTAATGTTACACCATTTGTACCTTTTTAAACTCTGTAACGTTATCTTTATCATCACAGCTCCCCTTGCAGATGGCCAAACCCATTGGGCTTAGGATCAGGGGTGTTCCCTGCTCTCTACACCTCGTTTGTGGAGACACAGACATCAGCTGGAGAGATATTTTCCTCCTCGGGGCACTTTTTTTTAAAGAAACTTCACCTCTGAGCTAGCTGGGGCATCCTGTGACTTTATGGCATTGAGCTGGTTTTGCTCAAAGTAAGAAAAAACATTCCAGAAAACAGGATTCCCTTTTCTTCAGGACATTCTGGGAAACATTTCTGATGGTTGGTTCAGAGTGATACTTAGTTATAATTCTATATGAATCTTATTAGATGACGTTTGCAGAGCTCAGTCACCAAAAGAAGCTTCCTTTTTCATCTCAAACAAGACATTTAATTTAATCAAAAGGGATGTTGTGGGTTCTTCCCTGGCCCCAGCTGCAAAAAAAAAATTGTTGTTTCAGCAGAACCAAAGCCAGATTACGGCTGGGTATGTGTGTCTTTGAAACTGCCATTGACTAGAAAATCTGTTCTTCACCCAGTTCTGGTACTTATATAACTTTATTTAATTGCTACAGTCTTGGGGTGCTCACACAACTTATCACTTGGTGCCAGAATCACAAAATGCTATGGGGTTGGAAGGGACCTCTGGAGAACATCCAGTCCAACCCTCTGCCAGAGCAGGGTCACCTACAGCAGGTCCCACAGGAACGTGTCCAGGTCAGGTTTGAATGTCTCCAGAGACGGAGACTCCACCACCTCTCTGGGCAGCCTCTTCCAGGGCTCTGCCACCCTCACAGCAAAGAAGTTCCTCCCCATGTTTAGATGGAACTTCCTAGGTTCAAGTTTGTGCCCGTTTCCTCTTGTCCTGTCACCGGGCACCACTGAAAAAAGACTGTCCCCATCCTCCTGACACCCACCCTTGAAGTACTTACGGGTGTTGATCAGATCCCTCCTCAGTCTTCTCTTCTCCAAACTGAAAAGACCCAAGTTCCTCAGCCTTTCTTCCTAGGAGAGATGTTCTAGTCCCCTCATCATCTTTGCAGCCCCTTCACCCCTTCGTAGCAGGCTTCCCTGCATGAAATCACATTCCCTGCCTGGAGAAAAATAGGGAATGGAGAGAGGCAAAAAGATACTCAGAGACGGGATCTACACAAGGCGAGTGCTCAGGATGATCTGAGGTCAAATTCACAAAATGCACATATTACTCCTGTCACAACCCCCAAGGTACCCTGATAGTGTTTGGTCCCAGGTGTGGTCACACCAGGGTGACAAAGGGGACAGTGGTGATGGGTCTGTATCACCACAGGCTCTGCGTGCCCTTCACAGAGCCTTTCGTTTCTGGGTGCAGGTCTATATGTACCTTATAGGTCTTGCCATAATGACAGATGTGTTTTCACCACGTAAACCCTGCCACCAGAGCCTGACATTTCAGGCACTGCCCCTGGTGCATCCATGGTGCTTCCCTTGCAGAGGCACAGGGTGTCCTGCCAGTGGGTAACAGCCCGAGTCTGGCTCTCACATCATTTTAAAAAGAAACTTGCCTCAACGAGAGCTTTCTACAAAGATGCTTTCCAAGCCGCTTTTCCTGCCCACCGAGCACACCTGGGCCTGGGTGAGCAGCTTTTTGGCTTTCCCCATTCCTTCTGCCGTGCCCTGCTCCCTTCCAGAGCTGGCTCGGTGGCCTCGGCAAGGAGCTGGAGTCACGGCACCGACGCCACTTGGCAGGCGCTCCGAGTGACACCGTGTCCACACAGAAGCCAAACGCAGCCCTCGGAGAGCCCAGGGCTCCTCTGCAAAGGAGACCTGAGCCCTTTAAGGAAGAGAGAGGAGCAGAAATCAATTGTCTGCTTGCCTTCCTCCCCGGGCCCCCCTTCTCCCCCTCCTCCATCACCACCACCACCACACACGCACCCTATTCACCCTGCTGGAAGGTGACATTTGCTATTAACCTTATATTGGGCCATTTTGTAAATCAATGTCACTTACATTTAATAACAAGTGTAATCAAAGGAATTATGCAAATTTAATTTGATGCTTCTTGAATTATGCAAATCTGCACCACATATAATGGCTTCTGACATGTGCCCAGTTGGAGAACGTTCCNCACGATATTACTCTCCTTGGCCTCTTCTTCCTGAATTACCAGGCGAGCTGGGGGAGGGTGAGGGAAGAGGGGAGCAGGACCCACAGAGTGGAACATGCAGAATGAATGGGTGAAAAGAGGGTTGAGGGGTTTTTTTGCTCCATGGCCACCCCACATCCTTATTCTTCCTGCCAGAGCCCCAGGAGAATCACTGTTCTTTTCCCCTTGGCTTTCCCATCTCTTACCTGTTTCCTTGCACATGTCCCCAGGATCAAGGAGAAGCTGCCACAAGATGGATGTGCCACAATTTGCAATGTCTTTTCAGAAACCTGGGGCACCTACAGTCAGTGACATCCCAAGTTCCTCCCTTTTCAAGGACTTTGGGGTCTGTGGCAGCAGAAGTCTGCTGAAGACCAGCCTCTTTCTCCCTTGCTTTTGCCTGTCAGAGATGGCAAGAAGATCTGATGATCACAGCATGGATCTGAAAGACAGTGATGGCAGTAGAATACACAGCACCAACATGGCTCCATCATTTCTATAAAGCAAAGAGTCACTAATATCAGAAGTCTCCCCGCCCTAGATTTAAGAATCACAGAATGCTATGGGGCTGGATGGGTCCTCTGGAGATCATCCAGTCCAACCCCCTGCCACAGCAGGGTCACCTACAGCAGGTCCCACAGGAATGTGTCCAGGTGGGTCTGGAATGTCTCCAGAGATGGAGACTTCACCACCTCTCTGGGCAGCCTCTGCCAGGGCTCTGACACCCTCACAGGAAAGAAGTTCCTCCTCATTTTTAGACGGAACTTCCTATGTTCCAGTTTGTTTCCATTGCCTCTTCTCCTGTCCCTGGGTACCACTGAAAAAAAGACTGTCCCCATCCTCCTGACACCCACCCTTGAAGTATTTATAGGTGTTGATCAGACCTATAAATACAGACATATGAATAAAGAAATGAAAGGCAGATGAGGATTCTACGCTTCCCAATTTATACTTGCCATGTTTCCTTCCAAAACTCTTTCAGAAACACTGGGGTTCTTTTCCCTCTTTGCTATAAACATTTCTGTTTTCTTACTCAGTCCTGCAAGACTGCAGGTTTTTTTTTTCCTAATGGAAGTTAATTCCCAGAAACATATGCTGCATTTAGATTTTAAACATAATAAAACAGAAAATATGTCTAGATTACTTTTTTCCTACCTGTCAATAGTTCAAATTATATTTAAAGCTAAAAGTTTTTTGTTTTAATGGAAGGATTTTTTAATCTGTTAGCAAAAATATCCTCTCATAGGAATTTTGGTGAAGGGAAGCTGTCCCTGCTCTGCCCAAACTGAAAATCACTTGCAGGACACTGTGAAAAATCCCACGTTTCAGTCAGTCCTTGATACCACCAACGATGGGGTGAAATGGAAGTGCTCACCCTGCTTCAGGGCTTCACATCTGCAGGGCTTGGAAAAGAAACATATAACTCACCCAGGGGATGCTGCTTTCGAGCAGCACGTTACCTTTTGAGCCCTGATAGTATTTGGCAGCTTGACCAGATGTCCATTGCCATCTGCACCACTACCACCACTTTTCTATAGAGCCCTAGTGAAAACAAGGGTGGATCTCCTTCTCAGGAGCTGCAGCTGAAGGTAGAAATCCTGCTGGGATGCTTCACTCCAGTGTCTTCTCCAGCCCTGGTCAAGGGAGCCTGGTGCCCTGCCCTCCAGTCCCCAGGGCTGCAGTGCCTGGGGCAGCAGGAACATCAGTAATGGTGCCTGGTACCTCTGTCACCTCTGCCTCAGGTTGTTGATTTGCTGCCCAGAGACAGCGTCTGTCATTAGGAGGCTGAAGAAAAGAATGGAGCTCATTTTGGAGTCAGATACTTGGCCCAAGGCTTTTGGACTGCATGGAGGACAGAGAATTTGCTTGGCCTTGCCAGCAGATGACTCCCATGGACATGGGGACTGTCAGGACCCGCTCCCAGCCCCTGGTGGCACTTGCTGCACTAGAAGATTAGCAGGAGGGTGCCCATCTGAATGTGCTGCAGCTGAAGCACCGCTCCTGGGGGTGCCCACCTCCCACAGCCCTCAGCCCTGAAGGTGTTTCTGGGGAAGGAGGTTAATGAGCACATGGAGCTGAACTTGTCCCTAGTGTTACGCCTGCTGAGGTCAATGGAGGTACCAAACAGCCTGTAGGGTCCTATTCCTGAATTCAAGAGGTGTGTAGCAGATGGAAGCACCTCTCCTGCAGAGACAGAGAGAGCTCAGCACACAACAGGCTGTCTCTTAGCTGGCATTTCTGAGCTTCTTTCTCCATGGAGCTTATCAGGAGGATGTCTCTGAACAGTTGTAATGGTGGATATTGCAGGATAAAAGGTTCTGCACTGGAGTTTGTTGGGTATAGCTGTGAGGAACAGCCCTGCAGGGCTGGAAGATGTTCTGCATGCTACCCTACAGCCAGCAGCACCAGGCAGAGAGCTGAAGGACAGTACACCAGCGCCTCTTGTAATATGGGCTCCCTGATATCTGTGTGCTCTCCAGCTCCAGCCCCAGCTGGAGGACACCAGGTACAACCCAGCAGCCAGAGGAGCCAGGCAACCTGTTTCCTGGAGCTTAGGTCCTGATGTTGTAGGTTAAGTCAGAAATGGGCAATGCAAAGTTCCCAAATCTGGGCTGAAAGACTTCTGTGCCATTGCCAGGAGAGGGAATCTGCTTGGCTTGAGCCCTGGAGGGGGCATGCTGTCCTTCCCCAGGGTAAACAAATAGAGTGGGGAAGTGCATCTGAAAGCCATAATTGACACCAGAGCTCTAAAAGGGACTGCTCCCAGCGGGAGGGCCACGCTGCTTGAAGTTTCCTTCCTCTCCCCTTCCCGGGAAATCACAGGTCATCACTTGCAGCCGCTTCCTCCCCACTAAAACTGTAACCAGCCAAAAGCCATAAAAACTCTGAAGCACAAAAAGGCTGGGATTCTGATCTGATGAGAAGGGACACGCTGACAAAATGACCATGAAACATCCTGAGAGGCAGTTTGGAAGGAGCAGGCTGGGACAAGCCAAGAGAGGAGCTCCTGGAGGAAGATGATGAAGGCTATAGAGGCAGCAGAGACAGGGGTGAAGGAAGGCCCCTGAGATATCTTTACCAGGGATTGGAGCAATAGGACAAGGGGTAATGGTTTTGAACTGAAAGAGGGGAGATTTAGATGAGATATTAAGAAGAAATTCTTTGCTGTGAGGGTGGTGAGGCACTGGAAGAGGTTGCCCAGAGAAGCTGTGGCTGCCCCATCCCTGTGGGTGTTCAAGGCCAGGCTGGATGTGACTTCGAGCAACCTGGTCTGGTGGGAGGTGTCCCTGCCCAGGGCAGAGGGTTGGAACTGGATGATCTTGAAGGTCCCTTCCAACCCGAACCATTCTATGATTCTATGATCTAGTAGCCGTGTGGAGAGGAGTTTCCCAGGAAGATTTCATGACATATGCCAAGATCTCACTACCCCACTCCCAAGAAGGACTTAATCTCTAGTGCCCTTGACACTTTACACAATGCCCAGAGCAAACATTTCTTTGCTGACCAGAGCAACTGGCATGATCTTTTTTTAATTAAAATAAACTTTTAAATGAGAAATTAAATTATGGACAGTCCTACCTCTGGCCAGGGTCCCATCTCTCCCACTGCTGCTTATGCTTGGCCAGGCTGTATGGGATCTAACAGGTATATTCCCCGCTCCGTGCCTCAGTTTCCCCATCTGTAAGGAGAGATGACAGGACAGACACCCCACAGAGCTGGCACAGACCCCACCAGCAGTGGCTCTTCTGCATCCTCACTCCATTGGCATCAGTGAAGGAACCTCTTGCTTAGCAAAGAAAAAAGGGGGGGGCGAGGGCAATGCCAGGAGGGAAGATGTTCCTGTTTACCCTTGGCCTGGCAATACCAGGGGACAGGAAGTTTCACTGGGGAGGCACAAAATTTTTTCCTTTCTTTTAGGGCAGGACAGCAGTCACATTTCATGTAGAGTGGGCCGAGAGTGGCCCAAGACAGAGACAAGAAACACAGATAAATATCACATACTAAGTAGGTAGCTCAGCTGATCTTTTACAATGAACTAATTGTCTTATGATGTTTTCAGAGGCTTTCGGGTTCTGTGTTACGTAATTTAATTACTGCAAAGAGATCCAAGAGTCAAACATTTGGAAAAAAAGCTATTTTGAGGACAAGTATTGTCTTCTTATAAGCATGAATGGGATTTGCGTGGACAGAGTCTCCTGATGCCCATTTTAAGCTGGCAGAGACCTAATGAAATGCAGCAAAGTAGGGACCAGAGGGAGCCAAGCTCTTTTGGAACTCCATCCTCCCGGCACCCTGAAAGTTTTGGCAGATCCTGCTGGCATGAAAGCCCACATTTAGCCGGGAAAAGTCCTGACACATGGGTTAATGACAGCAAGAACATCTAACATCTGTTAGATGGGGAAAAATCAATGAGGCCCCATGGAGAACTCTCTCTCTTTCTCTCTCTCTGCTTGCTGGAAGGTCCACTTACCACAGGCCCCTGGCAAAAGTCAGCATCACCCTGTTCTGGCTCTCGCTCACAGCCCAGCCCAGCCTTAAGCTGTGGTCCCACATCTCTGCTGCCTGCATCCAGGCGTAGGGATGCTGAGGGGCTTCAGGGCCTCGCTCGGGGAGGGTATGTCCCCAGCAACACCGCAGGAATCACCCATCCGAGGGCTGCTTTTAGCCCGGTGGAGCAAAGTCACACAGCTGTAACCCTGTTGGCTTCCCTGGAGCTTCACAGAGGGCGAATCCTGCTTGCTCAGCCTCTCTCTCCAGCACCTCATTCTGCACACAGAGCACACGGATGGTGTTTTGTGCTCCCTCTCCCCCTTTCATTCCTGCCCATTTTTCATTATTCCCTTACCTTCTTCCCAAGCACATGGGTGCAGCTCTACTTGTGGAAATCCCATGGAGTTATTCCCGCTTCATCCCAGGGCAGTTCAGCAGAGATGGAGATCCTCTGATTCCTCCCCTCATACCCTTTCCAAGAGGCTAGATCTTGGCACCGCAGGGAGATGGATTATTTGATCTTTATTAATTTATTGAAGGGAAGGAAGAGGGTGGAAATCACAATGAAAGGGACAGCCAGCAAGATGGCAAGAAAGAGAGGTTAAAAATGAAGTCATCATCTAATTGGCCCGCAGTGAATTATTCACATGTATAATCTTTTTTAAAAAAAAAAAAAAAAATTCAGCACAAGGCAATGCAAGTAAATGCTGTTCATGTTTAAAAGTCATTTCCATAAGTAAGTGCAATTTCTCTACTGTTTGCCCCTGTTTAATGAAGTGAAATCTTGTTTGCATTCCTCCCAATTTCCCAACGAAAGGCGCCCAAGCGTTTGCACCAAAATTACTCGGCCCAAATTAAAACCCTCCAACACTTGAAAAAAAAAAAAAGAAGAGGAAAGGGGGAAAAAATCAGACTTATTTTTAAAATGCCTTAAGTGCATCCCAGCATCCTAATTTATTTTTAGACACTCGTTATTAAGAGTAGTAGTAAGTTTCCCCTTCTCTCTCGCTCTCTCTCTTATTTAAATGAACTTAATGGCAATAGATGCAAATGTCTGGAAGAGGAAAATAGTTAACATTTATTTATTCTTACTGTTGTCTCTTCCCTGGCTGGTGTCATTAGAACAGTTCGTTGCATCCCATTCGCTCCCATTAGCTCTGCTATCAGAGCCACCCAGCACGACTCCAGCACGGCTCGAAGTGCTTTCTGCGGCCCACATAGGGACTACATCATCATCTCTGAGGCACTGGCTTAATGACAAGGAAAAAAAAAATCCGGAATATATTGCACAGTGATCTGGGGAAACAACAACAAAACCCACCGCCGCCGCCCGATGCCATCTCCCCTTGACCCGGGCTGCGCCGTCCTGCCTTGGCCAGGAGGGTGGGAGAGGGGACGGACGGACAGACAGACAGCCCCGAGCCGTGGCGCCGGAACAAACATGCCTTTGCAATTCATTGATCTGGGCAATGTGCAGAGAAAATGTGCCAAGGGGGACCCGGAGTGCTTGGAAATGTGCTCGGGAGGACCCAGCGAGACTGGAATGGGTTCCAACAGCTGCTGGGAGCCAGCAGAGCCATCTCCCCCCTCTTCCGACACCAGGCTGGCCACATCCTGGGAGATGCCAGCCAGGGCTGGGGGGGCTCGCACCCCCTCACTGGGTGAACCCCACTTTCCTCTGTTGCTCCTGATGCTCCCCAGCAACAGAGTTTCCTAAAGTGAACCAGTGGAGCCTCCAGGTGTGACCTTCACGTCTTAGGGATGTGTGGTCCAAGATGCCAGCTCCAGCCTACAAAGCATGTTGTCCCAGCCCTGCAGAGATAAGGGGCTTAGCCCTAAAACCCCACCCCAGGGAGTGGTGGCCGATGGCCAGCACTGGCAGGCAGCAGCCTGGAGAGGCAGGTGACCCAGTGCCTTGGAGAAGTGGCCCAAACCCACCATCCTCCCAGGCACCAAGGTCTGGAGTGGGTGCCCCCTTGACCTCCTGGACGTGGAGGTGGTCCTGGCCCACACCAGAAGAGCACAAAGATCCCTTTACAAGCAAGAGGGACCTGATAGGTCGCCCACCCAGAGCACCTGCAGGGTTGGCGGTGCTGGGGGGGGTGGTCTTCTAAGCCCTTCACACCCCCTCGCCCAGGGTGGCACTCAGGAGAGGCTGGCAGCGAGCGCAGGAGAGGGAGCCCGGGGCTCGGTGACAGCGCCAGCTGACAAAGCAGCATTTGGGAGGGAGGACATCAGCATCTGCAGCGCTGACACGTAAAAGAGAGGCGGCAGCTATCGCAGGCGGGGATGGAGCTGTGAGAAGGGCTCNCTGCTCATTAGGGAAGGACTGGAAAATATCAAGGAGCCCACAAGCAGGGGGCTTCAGGGGAGAGGGAGGAAGAGGGGGATGTGGGCATCAGGCTGAGAGGGGATGCCCAAGGCTGGCTTGTGGAGCCGGGAGCCAGAAGCCACTTTGCTTAATTTGGGTGGGATGATTACACTAATTTGGGAGCGCTGATCCAGTGATGGGGTTAAAGAGGCCACACTGTCCCACCTAGAAAGGCAAAAGGCTTGCCCGGAGAATAACAGCATCTCACCAAGAAGACTTGTTCTTACCTCTTTGCAGGTGATGATGTCCCTCTGCTGGGTCACTCACTGCCCCAAGCTCTTAAAGTCAATGTTAGGGTGCAGGAGGAGGGCAACCTTCCTTTCCAACACAGACAGCCACGCAAACCTCTCCTCTCCTCCAGCCAAGACAGGAATCATCCAGCAAAGAGGTTTCTCAGGGAAATTGCAGCTGGCTGGGCTAAAGCTCTTCTGTCGGGTGTACCACCGTGCTGCAACCTCTTGGTTGGAAGAAGACAGACTCAGAAGTGATCCAGAAGAAAATCTGAAGGAGTAGTTAACCATTTCTTAAAGCATTCTCTCTTGTTTTGAAACAAGAAGGGGTAAGCATTTTGAATGTAACTTTGATGACCTAAAATAATAAAAAAGCAAGAAATTAGGACTTGAAAATACAGCCAAACTTCACTTTCTAGGCTGTAGAATAAAATATGTCCTTCAACCTCAAATGGCCAAAGATTGTGAAGTTTTATTGTTGGTCCTGATATTTGATGTAATTACTTTGGGGACCAGCAGCAGATTCAGGCAGGTCTAATCTGGATTCCCTTTCGCTCAGGAGTATACAAACAAAGAGAGAGTGAAGTTCTCCCTCTTCACAGTCTCAAGACCAGACCATCAAGGAGTCTATTGCCTCCTTGGCAATAGAACAGGTAGATTAAGCGTATTGGGCAAGGGCATAAAGGAAATCTGTGGCAGAGCCAGGTGGCGCCCCCAGATTTCCTACTGTCCTTCTTTTTTCTATTGAATTCACTGCCTGGCAGTATCTTTGCTTGAGGTTAGAAGTGCATGTAAAAGTCTACCTGGGACTTCAATGAAATGGATGAGGATGTTTTTTGCAAGTCCATCCTCCTACTTGTCCCTTGCTGGCAATGATGTGAGCCCACAAGGATGAGCTGTGACGGTCCGTCCCACCAAAGTCTCAAAACGCGTCTTCCTCTTCCATTAACAACTTCAAACTCCTGTTAGTGTTTAGAGGAAACTTGCCGAAACGGAGAATTAGAGCAAGAAAATGCCAGAACAAGGCAAGAGAAAACCCTGGTGAAGAGTATGGCTTCGTAGAAGTGCCTGGGACCTTTGCAAAACGGCGTTTCAGTGGTTCGTACCATGGACTCTGAGGTTTAACACAAGTTAACTCCCCACACACTTACCCAAAGCAACTTATTTACATTATTCAAGCAAAGAGAAATATGGCCCTTCTTTCTGTATTAGCATCTGGCTTTTCCTGTAGTGCCTGGTAACGTAGATTTCTAAGGCCTTTACAAAGGAGATAAAATTTCCAGCTCCACCCCACAGGAAATTTGGGCTGCAAAGAAGTAGCAGCGGACCAGGGACTGCCTGGATCTCATTGCGGTGCTTCAAAGAGCATCTTCTCTGCACTTCCAAGGGACCATTTCATCAAGGTTTTCAGTGACAAAGTCACAATAACAAACCTTCAGAAAGGATTTTGCCCATTACCACCCTAATATTTGGAAAGAAGATCAAGAAAAAAGAAATAAATGCTAGATCCACATCCCTATTAGAGATGTTCACCTGGTGCAAGGACAGATGCCTCATCGTTGACTGGATGTAGAAGTCAGGGGTGCCAGTTGGCTTAGACCTCTGTGTAGCCTTAGCATCTGCCATGGGATGTGGGAAGCTGATGGGATCCTGCAGAGGGTAAATGCCTGCTCCCAGACATCCACAGAGCTGCCTGTGGTCCTGCTCCTGGGCAACAGTTCATGCTTGCATGAAGCCATCCGCACTCTCCTGCTTGGGCAGCCAGTGATTTCCTTCAAAATGGCTCAAAAGTACCTCTTGCAAATTGCTCGTTAGTGGGTTCCTCGATACCTAGAGTACCAATGAATGGCGTCGTTCTCGCAGGCTCCTTGCCATCATTACATTTTCCTCTTCTGTACTTCACCCTCCTGCTTCGAAAGCCTGGAGGAGCAGCAGGAGCTTGCCTTTTGCCTTGCAGCAATAGCCAGGCAACCCGAGCTCAGACAAACCGAGTCTGGGATGAGGTAGGGGCTAAGCAGAGGTCTAATAAAAACAGGAAAAGTATGAATCACAGGTATTCAAATACGAGCCACCTTTCCCCGGGTTTGGATCCAGGGTTGACTGTACAGAGAGTAAAAACCCAAGGTGTAAGGTTGCACTGTGCACAACTGTCCGAATCGGCAGCAAATCTGCACCAGGGATGGATGTGGACAGCCCACTGTGTGCAGATGCCAGGAAAGGATGGGGACAAGGTTGGGGGGAGACAGGGGGAGCTCCCCAGGCTGCACAGCAGCTAAAATGTGAGCCAGAGTTTGTGGACTGTAAGGGTTTGTTTCCAGTACAGAGCCCTTCTCCCTTAAGAGCCGATGAAATCATTTCTGCAAACTTCCCCCGGGTGCCGCATGAGAGAATGTAACACCAAGGAAACCATTGGGGGAGAATTTCTGGTCACACAGACTGTGGTAATTTGGGGAGAAATCTAACCCATGAAAAGAGACCGCTCCTGTAATTTGCAGAGATACTTGGCTGACTCAGTAGCGTTGTTCCGCACCCCAACTTTGCAAGTATTCTCTCAGTTTGCAGCAACATCTTTCTCTGTCTCTCTCATTTTTCTCAGGGGTTTGGAAGAGACGCAGGTTTGCTCCATGCTGGCTTTCCTGTCATTTTTTACCTGTGCCAGCCTCCCAGCTGGGAGGAGAAAGGTTCTGAACTGGCCTAGCCCCAACGCTGCTTCTCCCCACGCTGCTCTTGGGGCTCCATCAGCCGGGATCTTTCCAGCCTCCAGCAGCCCTGTTCTCCCTTCTGCAGCCATACCACAGCTCCTTGGCCAACTCAAAGCTTCCCCTACCCTTCACCCCCCAACCTGGGCATGGCCTTCTGATGGGATTTTGCTTGCTCCAGACACAGTTTTACAGCATCTCCTTCAGAAAGGGGTCCTCTCCCAGCAGCCAAAGCCAAGCCTCACAGTGCCTCCTGCTGAACCCAGCACCTCGGGCATCCCGATCTCTCCTGCAGGGACTCAGGCAGAGAGAGAGGGAGGGAGATTGATGGCCAGGAAAAGCAGCATATGAAAAGTAAACCCACACTACATAAATTCCTAAATTATTTTTTATAAGGACACAACATTGCAACAACTTGCCAAGAACAACACCGAAATTATTTCAAGGTTTCCCATTTGTTTGTAAAGTGAATATTAAAAGTGCAGGCAGCAGTCTCCCGGTGTTCCCCTGGGAACTGTTAGTGTCCGTAGTAACGAGGTCATTCCTTTTTTATTAGGAGAAGGGTTTCTGCAAAGTTAAATGTGCTGACAGCCTCTTGCCTTTGATGTTGGGTTTCACCTCGGTCCCTCCTGCAGATATTGCTGCTCCTCCCTCGCAAAGACACATCCCTGACAAACAATCTCCCCTCTGTCTTCCCTACTTGTTTGTTTAGATGCCTTGATGGGCAGCTCTGTTAAAGGGCAGCACATGAAGGCGGGCTGGTGTTTCAGTGGCCGGGAGAGATGTGAGAGATTTGGTGGCTGTAATTAAGTCCCTCTTCATTCCCCCAAACTGCCGAGACTCAGTACCCTTCATTTTATTGACTGGACAGATAATTACAGTGAGAGCAGTCACAACCACCCCCACCACCACTCCCCAAGGTATATAGTGGCAGTAAAATTGCCCAGGTGCCACGTTCAGATGAACACGGGTCTCACAGAGTCCCTGCCACAAAGCCCAGCCTGAAAGGGAAGGTGGGGAGAAGCACCTCAGCTCCATCCCTGCTCCCCTGGCCCTCATCTTGCTCTGCAGCTACAAAGTCCTTCCTCCCCAGCAGAGTGGAAAGGCCCTTCCCCAAGAAGACACCTGGGAAACCCTGCTGCTGCCCTGTGTTTGTTATCACAGCACCTTCCCTGACCGGTGACCTGGACATTCCTGAGGAGTGGCCTCCAAGCACCCATACACTGTGTCTACCTGACCACGGCCAGCAAGGAGGCTGAAAATATAGATGGGCTGCAGGCACTCCATGACACACACCAACTGCCTGACCTGTGTAAAATAAAGGAACTTACCAATGCCTATGAATACTTAAAGGATGGGTGTCAGGAGGATGGGGCCAGTCTTTTTTCAGTGGTCCTCAGTGACAGGACAAGAGGAAATGGGCACAAACTTGAGCACAAGAAGGTCCATCTAAACATGAGGAGGAACTTCTTTGCTGTGAGGGTGGCAGAGCCCTGGAAGAGGCTGCACAGAGAGGTGGTGGAGTCTCCATCTCTGGAGACATTCAAACCCCATCTGGACATATTCCTGTGGGACCTGCTGTAGGTGACCGTGCTGTGGCAGGGGGTTGGACAGGATGATCTCCAGAGGTCCCTTCCAAGCCCATAGCATTCTATGGTTCTGTGACCTCTGGTAAGGACAGTATCAAATTAGCACTTGGGAGACTCAATTCTGGACTCTACCAAAGAGTTTCCCGAAGGTCCTAGGCAAATCAACTAAACGATCTCCACACTAAAATCACAGGGTGGCCCCAAAGGCCTCATTCAGTGGCTTCTTAGAGCCATGGCCATGTCACACATCACATCCAACACAAGGGAGGCCGAGTCCCAACCGGCGCCTCAGCACAGCACAATAACCCAAAGAAAATAACATTTTTTTTTGTTTGTTTGAACATTAAACAGGCAACAATGCCCACAAAGTGTATTGTGTGTAGCCACTCCTTAGAGCAGAAAAAGATAAATAATACGTTCATGCTTCAAAGTGAAGTGCACATTGTGTGCACCCAAATAATAAGAAATAATGTGAGTATCCTTGTTCATCATGGACATAGTGGGAAGAAATCAACTTCTTCCCTGGGAACGAGTGCTTAGAAATGATTTATTCACTCTTGGGAAATGAATGCAAAACCCAAGGAGACACCGTTGTGCACTGAGGTGGACCAGAAATTTGTCTGCTCGTATTTAACCACAGGATCAAGAATTGCAATCGGGCGGCTGGTGATGGCACCAAAACCACTTCAGCTCCAGGATCCACGTTCAAAACCAACTACGAGCCAGCGACGAAGAAAGGCTGTGACCCCAAG